>KK113260.1:17787-70818 GCA_000611955.2 Stegodyphus mimosarum | reverse complement strand
TTTTTTTTTTTTTTTTTTTTTTGTAGTGCGAAGCATAAGTGGCCGTAATTCTAGGGGCAGACTTGTTAAAAGCGGCAAGGACTTGTCTTAACTTTTCTGATTCTATTCTACAGTTACAGTAGAACAAAATCAAAGAGCAAGAAAGCCAGCCACCAGAACTTTACTTGCAACATCTACAGAAAGAAGAGAAGGAAAAGTTAGAAGTGTTGGTAAGCCGTTTTTCAAATCTTTTCAATGAGACACTGGGGTTTACTAATATAGTGACCCACGAAATAGTTACTGTTGATTTGGCCACAAACAGAAGCAAGCCCTACTGTTATGACACTGTAAAAGAAAACATAATCAAAAAACACATTGAGGACATGTTAAAAGAAAAAAAAATTATCCCTATCAGCAGTCCTTATGCGAGCCCTATGGTTCTGTGAAAAAAAATTAACTTCTTAATAATCACAAATGATGGTGTTTTGCCGTTGATTATAGGAAATTGAATTCAATTACTAAATATCCTGCCTATCCCTTGCATATAATTGAGGAAATAATCTGAAAAACAAAATCCACTAGATACATGACAACGTTGGACCTTACATCTGAATATTTCCAAATTGGCGTGAAACCTGAAGATGTACCTTAAACAAGGTTTATTACAAAGTCTGGGGTCTATGCTTTCTTAAGAATGCCATTTGGATTATGTGGGACACCTACCACTTTCCAAAGAGCCATGGACATAATATTGTGGCCATGGGGGCCTTGGGAAAATCCCTTCCATTTACTTGGATGACATAATAGTATCAAGTGAAACAATAACCTAGCATGTAAAACATTTACACGAAGTATTTTCGCTTCTAAGTGAACATGGATTAAAAGTGAATGCCACAAAACGTAAGTTCGCCATCCCAGAACTTTGGCATTTAAGATACAAAATATCCAGTAAAGACATAGAAACAGAAAACTTAAAATAATAGTGATAAAAAATTACCCTCCAAAAATAGGCACTCATTGAAGCCCCTGTGCTAAAATTCCTGGAAGGTGATGAAAACCTAGAAATTTCAGCAGATGCATCCGATTTTCAAGTGGGTGCAGTCCTCATGCAGAAACGAAAACAGATGGCCTATTTTTCAAAAACCCTAAATCAAACCCAGAGGAATTATACTGCAACCATCCGAGTTTATTTTGGCAAATCACCAATTAGTTTATTCAGATCATGTGGCCATAGGACGTTTATATTTAGGAAAGAATTTATGGTCAAGATTGATCAATTGGGCACTTAAAATGTAGGAGTTTAATTTAATAATAAAACATACCATGGGTAAAGAAAATACAGTGGCTGATGTACTGTCAAGAATAAAGTTAGATGATGAAGGAAATACATTAAAATGTGCAATGTTAACAACGAAAATACTTGACTCACAAGAAACAATTACTGAAGAATTGAAAAAGGATCCCGAATTTTAAAATATTTATTTTTACCTAAAACATCCGGATCACTTTGAGCACCCAGACATTGCAACAATGCAAAACAGAGCTGAAATTATGAAGTCATTAATAATTTTTTGTTTTATTCAAAATCTACATATAATGATTCACTCATGTATGGCCACCTGGAAATTAGAAAAATAGTAAAACAAGTTCATGAGACTGCATATTTTCAGCAGTTACAAAAGTTCGTAACTGTATACATCAGGTATTGCCATACTTGCCAGTTAAATAATGATAGCAACTACAACCCGGATGGGTACTTAAAAAATATAAAAGCAACATTCCCTAATGAATTGGTTGCCATCAACTTATTGGGCCTGCTTCTGAGAAGCAAAATAAATAAAAATGATTATTTACTTGTTATAGTATACCATTTCCTAAATTGGTTGAAATAGTCCACCTGAGTAGAGCCTCAGCAAAAATAGTAACAGATTCTGTTTTAAATAAGTTTGTCTTAAAATATGGAGCTCCACTGAAATTAATTTCTGACGATAGCAAACAGTTTGTTTCCCAAATATTTGAAAGGCTATGCACAGGACTTGACATACGCCACCAAAAAATGGTACCTTATTAGCTGCAGGCATATACAGCAGAATGCGTAAACAAGAACATTGTGAAAATAATACACTGTTACATGAGAAATTATCACAAGTGCTGGGATAGCATGGTTACTAGGTTAACTTACACATTACAAACAGTGGATGATGATACTAAGGAGAAAAGCCCAGCTGAGTTATTCTTAGGCCAAAAGTTAATGACATTGTTGGGCAAATTATTTTTCGTGCAGAAGAGAGCCTCAGAATTCCAAATAAAAGATATCCAGAAACTAATAGATGAAGCAGTTGAATGTTCAAATAGGGCAAGGGGAAAACAGAAAAAATACTACGACATAAGGTGGAGAGAAGTAAATTATTAAGTGGGAGACGAATTAAAAATTAACCACTTCCAATCATTGGCAGGTGACGCACGAGTGGCCAAATTTTGACCCAAGTTTCAGGAGTTAGAGAAGCCGTAGTCTACGTGAAAAGTAGAGACGGGGAACAAGTAATGGCAAACATGGCAGCAACACTGAGCAAAATCGATGAAAGTTGAAACGTTGGCAGCCAAAAGGAAAGCAATAAATGGTGGAGTACAACACACAAAGAAATAGGAAAAAAAGGGGGGGAATGGAAGCAAGAAAGCCAAAGGAGCCAACATGCAGCGATTCCAGGAAACGACGGCAGCTACCAGAGGGGCAGCCAAAAGGAAAGCAATAAATGGTGGAGTACAACACACAAAGAAATAGGAAAAAAAAGGGGGGAATGGAAGCAAGAAAGCCAAAGGAGCCAACATGCAGCGATTCCAGGAAACGACGGCAGCTACCAGAGGGGCTATGGCGGACGATAAAATGATGAAAAGAAACCCCATTAGCAGCCCCAAAGTCTGGAAAGGATCCTATATCAAGTCACCTGATATGTCTAGCTGACCAAGCTGCAGAAGCACCAAGGAAATTCCAGCATGGCCAACTGCGTGATCGAAGGAGGGAAGTTCCAGTGGAAAAATCAGCAACAAGAAAACAAGGGATTGAACCTCCAGACTCCCAGCTTCGTAGGAAAAAGCCAAGGTTCCGGGAGGCAGCAATGAAGAGGAAACTCAACGATGGCTCAGAGGACCAACACTGGCAGCTACTTCGGATTCAGCAAATGGAAGCATACCCTAGCCAAGACCAGTTTTTGAAGAAACGTATGGACAAGTATCAGAGATCGAAAAGATAAGTTCAATTTTATTTTTACCTTAGAAAAGTTCAGTTTTATTTTATATCTAGAAGGACTAGTTGCTAAATTCATTTAAGCTTTACCTCAAGTGAGGTTATTTTCATTCATATAACAAGCAAAATGGTTCAGAAGTTAAATTGTAATTTTCTGTGTTTACATCAATGTAATTCTGAAATAAGAATGCAGTTTTAGGCCAAGAGACTGCTATTAGGAAATGCGAGTGCAAATGTTCAAAGAATTTCAAAGCAACTAATGAATCAGAATTCAAAGCAACTCGTGAATCTCGATGCAAAGAGCAAGCTGAATTCTATTGTAAATAGTTATTCAATGTATTTTATTTTATTGTGAAAAAGCATTCATAAATAAATGTTTAGCTACTTGCTTAGTTACAAGAATTTAGTTCTAGTGTATGAATGAAATGTGATTGCAAATTTGTAAATAGAGAAACTAAGTAAATTAAGTTGTTAGCATGAATAAGTTAGACTCTAGAGCCAACACTTAAAGTTTAAATCATGATCTCTTTAAGTGCAGTTTTGTAAATAGGGAGTCCTTGTGCATCAAATTCTAATAACACATAGGTTGTGGCTAGTTGGCAGTGTCTGTAAACACACTTATAAAAGACAGTTTTCACTTCTAGACTCCAGTTCCTCTGGAGAGCCTGGGGGAAGGGATTTAATTGTGGAATAAATGTGTGGCATGAAAGTACAAAGCAATTAATAAAAAGATGTGAAAAGTTTAAATCATGTTTGTAGAACTTATGCTAAAGTCTTCCAGATTTTGTGGAAGGATGTGAGCAGCTGAAATTTTGTACTTACCAAGAAAAAAAACAAATCTTGAAAATTTTGAATTTTTACATTTAATTACCCAAAATTTAATCTGATAGTAAGAGGTGGGCTCTGGCTACATTAGGTAGTTAGAATTTAAGCTCTTAACGAGGTGAGGTCGTTAAAGACTTCTTTTTCGTATCCTTCAATTCTGGCAGGAAAAGATGTGAGGTTTATCTATTTATTTACTAATAGTTCATCTTAAGTTGAAAAACCTTTTCACCCATGCTTTTCATGTCAGAATGTAAATGAGGTGAGAGTTCATTCAGATTAAGGCAGAATGAAGTGCTAGTTTCGAAAGTTAGTTTTTCAAAGTGTGCCTGCCTATTCCAGGCCATGCTATGCTTTGATTATTAGCAACTTGCGTCAGCAGCATTGATATGTTCTTGCTTTTACGTTTGTCTCACCGGTTACTTTAGATCAGAGCTCTTCCTGCTCGTTAAAGTATTCTCTGAGCTGTTAGGCTAACCTAAATACCTTAAAATGGTTATTGTTATGTATTTCTGTTAAGACAGAAGTATTGGCTTCTTATAAACCCAAGTTAAGTCATTTTTTAATTTTATGATTGAATAAGGGGTTTTATACACCCTTCTTCTGGTCTCTGTTTAGTTTTCCAAGGTTTAGAAGATAATTCTTTGAACAACCTTTTCAATAGTAATGTTTCCTAAGCATCATAGACTTTACAAGGTGGATAACTTTTTCCTGTAATTTCTACATCTTGACAAAAATTAACTGTGCCCTTAAAATTATATACTACAGCTGAAACTTTCCGAGTACCAGCTATTTGGAAAAAAGCTATCATTATTGCACTTCATAAAGGGAATAAACCTCCAGATGACTTTAATAGTTACTGGCCTGCTGCCTTGACTTGCATTCTACCAAATGTCATGGGGAGATTGATAGTTCATCTTAACTTATATATTGAGATAAATAATCTTTTGTCTACAAACCAAGAAGGTTTTAGAAAATTCCAAACTAGCCAACTTGTCGCATTCTTGGGCCAATTTATAAAAGATGCCCTGGATTACCAATATTCTGTCTTTCCCGTGTTTGTAGACTTTGGGGTCACTTTTGACAGGGTCTGAAAATTAAGGACTATCCAAAACCATTGGTGTTGATGGAAAGATGCTCTGGTGGATTAACGATTTTCTTTCTCAATACTTCTACACAACTCACTCTATGGATCATACTTCGAAATTTAAGCAAAATGAAAGTGGTCTAACACAGGGCCCTGTAATTAGGCCCAACGTGTTTAACACTTTTATAAATGATCTTTCTGACCTGATAATGTCTGATGGAATGATAAAATAGGCTCTATTGCAGATAATCTAGTCCTTTTTTGTGGCTCTGTGAAAAAAGGCCAAACTGATCTCAATACTGTTTGAATCTGAACCTGGAATGACTTGAACATTGGTGCAGGAATAACAATATGTCAGTAAACATAAATAAAACTGCCAACCAATTTTTTAACTCTTAACCAACAACCCTTTGTTTCCAAACTCGTCTTTCGGGGTACTTTTCAACATAATACACAACTGCCTATTTCTCTCCTGCATGTGTGACCCCCCATGCATGCACAGAATCACAACCAACACTACACTGGCATGTCTAGATGTCTCAGTATGTTATCCCTAGCAGCAAATTCAAATTGTTTGATTGTTATGATGTTTAATATTTTTTAATTTAAACACTCCTCATACATGCCACAGCCAGAGGGCTTTATTGAAGACAAACGTAAAGTCTGATTATTACACATGGCCATTTATTATGTGCATTAAAGCACCCATGAATGATTTTGTGACTATAAAAATTCTAGATTTTAAGAAAGTATCATGCTGCAATTGTGTTTATAACTGTTCTAATGTTCTCTCTTTAAATGTAGATGATATTGTAATTTTTAAGATCAACAGTATGTTGTAGTAATCTCACAGTTGAGTAGGTTTTTTTATCTTTAAGTAGATAGGCAGAACTAGAAAATTACCTGGAACTGAATTTTTAAAAAACAATGGATTTTTATACATCAGCTAACAAACACTAAAGAAATTTTTGAAAAAAATTGAGCATTAATAAACTAGTAACGTCACATTTAAAACTTTTTAGATACTAATAACTTCACTTTCCATAGTCAAAGGCACTATTCTTAATTACATTATCCATCTGCTTGAATGGAACTAAATAGTAAATACATAAAAGCAAAAGATTGCATACTATATGAATATCAATTAATGTAATAAGTAAACCCTAACTAAAACTCAGTGTCAAAATAAAATAAAAGGTGCTTTTTGACTTTTGATTTAATCCTCACAAAAAGTCATTACTCATTAGCAACTTTTGTGAGTTTGCGAAAAACGTTTGACAATCTTTACAGCTTGTAGGCAATGGTCTGTTCAAAAATAATAATATCAGAAATTTATATGAAACAAGAAGTTTTATATGAAAAAACATATGTATAGCTGATTTTTATAACTAGTGGATACTATTTGTTTAAAGTTAAATCATGTAATGAACATGTACTGAAACGTGTGTGGTACCTGCATGCATGGGCTGACTTGTTGCATGTACACTCAAAATTATGCACAAAACATAGATATTCCAGACCAATTCTAACGAATATTAAATTGACAGTGCTGATAATTAGGAATTACCTACTGAGGTAATAAACAAAAGCGAATAGCAAATTAAAAACATAGCAGTAACAGAGAATGGTTACTTCGCATGAAAAGCGACAGCAAACACTAAGTGCTTAAATCTACCAAATACTGGGAACACGATCCGAGTTTGATCGCAAGCAAAAGGACTGGTTGCATTAATGGTTTTCCCCAAGTGCAATGTGGATAGGAACCAAGTCTCCCTTAGAAGGTCTACCACAAATACATCCCTCCTTTTAGACAGACAGTTTCGTGTGCTAACCTACTATAAGTTAAAAATGCAGTCATAAGATTGCCAGGACAGCAATAGGGTTTTCTTCCTCAAAGGATCCATTGGTGGCGGTACGTATTTATTCACCAAGCTTGCCAATAGGTAATCGCCCATGATTTTAGTGCCGTACAGTTACGTTAGAAGATATTTACCATATGAAAGTATATAAAGAACAAACATATTTAAGTGTATATAGTAATACTCAGGCTTAGCAATACTTCATATCTTTTTATTAAATTTGTATGGCCCTGAAAAGGGCCCCTTTTTTTAACTGCGCTGTTAAGGAAATTGCCGGAGACTTGTTATGTTACAGGAAAACAATCCTTAATTGCATTAAGAATTGCTGTGATTGGATCATTATTATTATGACTTACTTCACGCCAAAATAAATACTCTAGCCGCAAGATTTTCTTTGTGAAGGTCACTTTTTTGAAGTTTCACTTTCAGGTTTCCAGTTTGACTCTACAGACTGGGTATGTGCACCAGTTACCGGATTAACAAAATTGGTCGAATGACTGACGGTCTGATGCTTCAGCAATATTATTATTATTTTTCCTGTATTTATATTTCACGATTGCCGATGTATTTTCTCAAGAAGTAAAAATGAATCGCTGAAGAAATGATGTTATCTTCAATGACTGCCTCTAAAACCAAATCCTCCAATTCACTCTGAATTTTTTTCTACGGAGCCTAAGTACAGCTCTTAATTGAGTTGTCGTCCGAGAAATTTTCAAGTTTTTATTACATTATTCTTAACTACATTAAATCTGAATCGCTATGAAATCGGCGCTGACATTACACATATAAGAAAAATGAACTATACTTTAAAATTAATAATTTCAAATGCATTGTTTTTAAAAAGCGTATAAAATCACAACATAACGGAAAATAAAAGTGATTCAGAAAAAATTATAACTCATATTTGACTAAAATCTTAAACATTCAAATTAATCAGACATAATATAAACTTCAACTTAAATACAATAAATAAAATAATCTTACGAGTGACTGAATCTTTATTTTGTAGAACTGATTTGTAAATTTCTTCCGCAACACTCATTTTCGACAATACCTAAACCTGCGTTTCCATAAACCAAATTAAAAACAAATCGCACATGGGAAAATAGAAATTACGGTCACAGTTAAATTCCTTTTTTAGCCTGAAAACATTTGAAAAATATTTGTTCTCTAATTTATTATCAAGGATTAATTTTTCACACGATATCCACAGAGCTTATATTTTAACTTAAAAATACTTATTTAGCATTACTAATTTAAAAACATTTGCATTACGATTTAAGAATTAATTGCTTATCGCAGGCAGTTTCAACAATTTATATGAAACTTATAGCTGGCAACAGCTATTACAATAATCATAAATAAAAGATGAAGAGATCCCGCGTTAAAGTTTGAAATAGTATATCGACTCATAAAAGTTGATGATAATTAATATGGTAACTTTCCTATGATATATATAATGGAAGAAAAAGTGGTATTCAAAAAATCGTTTAAAAAAAATATCCGGAAAAGGAAACTGGATGATGCTCAGTCTTCTAGTAGCAGCGAAGATGAAACTAAAGTTATACGAAGAGAAAAGAAAATGGACTCAAGAAATCCAATGATTCAAGGTACAAAAATCCTTAAGAAGAAAGAGGAAATTGTTGCTAGTTCAGACAGTGACCAAGAAGGCGCAATTCCTGCTTATAAATCATCTAAAACCAGTGAACGCGTTGGACCATCAGATATGGGCGCTACTTTAACATTGCAGATTGAAACTGAAAAGGAACGAGACGCACAGGCAATATTTGAAAAGGCTCAAAAAATTAATGAGGAGCTAAAAGGTAAAGCTGATGACAAAATATATAGAGGAATCAATAATTATGCTCAGTATAGCAAAAAGAAGGATACAGCTCAAGGTAACGCGTCTAGTGGAATGGTCAGAAAAGGACCAATTCGAGCACCAGAAAACATTAGATCAACAGTGCGATGGGACTACCAGCCAGATATCTGTAAAGATTACAAGGAGACTGGCTTTTGCGGGTTTGGAGATAGTTGCAAATTCATGCATGATAGGTCAGATTACAAGCAAGGTTGGCAGTTAGAATTAGAAATGTCTAACAATACTTACGGAACAGAAGATGCAACAAAATACGAAATCAGCTCGGATGAAGATGATTTACCGTTTAGATGTTTCATCTGTCGCAACTCATTTCAAGAACCTGTTGTTACTAAATGCAATCATTATTTTTGTGAGAAATGTGCTTTAGAAAACTATAAGAAAAGTACACGTTGTTTTGTCTGTGGGGTACAAACGTCAGGCATTTTTAAAGCTGCAAAAGAACTTGCAGCTAAATTATCTACACATAGCAAAAGGGATGAATCTGATGAGAGTGATTAATAAAATAACTGCGTATTTAAATCTCTGTTTAATAATTAAAAACCAATCATTTCCTGTTTTTATGCATAAGTCGCATACTCAGTGTTTGTGAAGAAATATATATATAACTCTTAACTCTAATAACTAAAGGGAAAAAAAAATACATATTTTTCTACTTTTAATATTTTGTATTAGTATTGTAAAAGTGTTCATCCGTTACAGTAATGCCATTCTAAAATGCTTTATTTTTTAATGTACTTTTGCATTCTGTAGAAAATATCACACCATAAAAAAGTCGGAAATTAGGCAGCGCATTATAAAGAAATTTATTTGATTATGTGGCGGCTATTTGCCTTATCTGTAAGACTTTCTGAGGAAACTGGCTCATACTCATGTTAAACATGACGAGAAATACCCTGATTACCAGTGTTCAGCAGTTTTATCCACTTGAATAGGCAGATTTAAATTTTAAAAAGCTTCAGTGTTTGTATATACTAGATAACAGCAGAGCCAACATTTTGGTGGTAACTAGCATAAACTTAATGTGTATTAATTCAGTGAGAGCTCAAATTTTGTTCTGGGTAATCTAAATAATGATTTCTAGTATTTATTTACATATCCGTTGACAGAGAATTTACATAAATGCATGCTTCATACAGCTGTTTTATTGTAAATAAATAATTCATTAATGGGATTAAAAACAAAAGGAATGTTAAGGTTAACCCTTAAGTACAGACATTCATTTTCTGTTACGTAAACACAGAGGAAGGGTCCCTCAGACCGTGCTCTATTTTATGCATTTTAAAAATAAAATAGTTAAAAAAATTTACTCTTGTTTTTATATAAGCATTAATACATGTTGCTTGTTATATTGAAGTAATTATTTCTTTTTAGAACTCTAAAATTAATGCATTAAAAATTAATTTTTAAATCTCATATGAAAAAGTATGGAACGCTTGATCAAATAAATAAAATAAACACTACTTACTTGCGAATGCATACAAACTAAGCTATTTAATAAATTTTCCATATACAGAATCTGGATTTTATAAAATAATCCAAAAAAAGGATAATATATAAAGAATATTTAAAAAAACTGCAGCACATTATTTTAAGCATTTTCAACACAATTTTTGTAAACTCTCTTGGCACATTCATTACATATCGGATTCTTGCAGCTGAAACATAGATCAGTAGTTTTTCTTCTCAGTCTAGGGAGACAAAGAGAGCATGTTTTACACATTTTAAGGTTATTAGTTATATCTGGGTTAGATTAGATTCTGCTGGAAACTCCTAGCACTCTCTGAATGTACATTTTTATTTCACGGTTCACAGCTGGCTTTTGAAGCTTTCATTCTATGTTGTTTCACTAATTCTGATGATAACTCCATCAAAAAGTCATCCTTTTTCCAATTTGGCACTATCTCTTATCAGGCCAGCTGCTGAAATGACTCAAGTAATAATAAAGCCATCCCCCCTTTTATGCAAGAAAAAAGGTAATGTAAATGCAGAGGTTAGGTTTATATGACTGCGGCCCAATTTTAAAAAAAAACTAATGGATAGAGTTTAATAAAAAATTTAGGAATAATTATATTTATTATTTAAAAATACTGAAAAGGAGAAGAATAACTATATAAATTATAAACAGTTTCGCTGCTCTAGAATATTGGCACAGTCATGCAGACCCAACCTCTGTGTTTAAAGGTTAATTATTTTAGAGTATTTTATATGTAGCAAATATTCAGAGTGACTTTGAATATGTTTTCAGGCGTATATCCCCCCTCTCAAATTAGGTTTACATGATATATTCAGACTTGAGTTATATTTATTTTATTACATAGCTTTTGGCAATAAAAGAGATACCTAAGACAAGAGTGGTTTCACATAAGCCCCGTTCACAAGAGCAGATTCGACAGGCAGAGAAAAACGGTTCTTCCAACATGGCGAACAAGCATTAACTGCTTCTCAGGATTGGAGGTAGAATTTGCTAGAATGCCCCTACCTCTCTGGGGCAGGGCAAATGGGGAGATTTCCCATACTGCACTATTAGATTGCGCTGTTCACTTAATTTTAGTAAGCAACATGGCTGACATGCAATTGACTGCTCGCTGGACTGTCAGCGAAACAGTCGCGTTGATTGATGTCTGCGGATGTGATAGCATTCCCCCAAAAATAGATGGAACTGTACAAGATACGGATATTTATAAACAAGTACAGACAAGACTATCTGATGCTGGATATTTCAGAAATATTATTGAAATTAAAACTAAAGTTAAGGCGCTCAGACGCACATATCAGTTTCAACGCGATAAGGGGCTCGGTACCTTTTGAATGTTCTTTTTTTTATTATTTATATATTTATTTAGGAACTTTCATCTACTTTTTATGAATATTATTAAATGTCTTTTGAACGACAAAATTATTTAAATTTTTAACAAAGAAATAGTTTTTTAATTAATTTAATAAAAATTTAACAATTAAAATGTCTTTCTTTTCCTACAATTTTCTGTGTACCCCCCAGATTTTTTTATTGTATTTATTATTTTTAATAACTTCAAGGATTGATTTTGCAATTAATGCATTAGTTTCTGAGAAAAAAAGTAAAAACACATTTCCATGTAAAATCTTTAAAACAAACATGATCTCCGTCACATTTTCATTTCAAATAATTTTTCTTTTCAGTATTTTGCAAAACCCATCCTTGTTTCTATAAAGTTATATAATTTTAAATAAGTAGTAAAAATATCAAATAATTTAGTCCATACCTGTATATGTTTTAGGACTTAAAGTAAAAGGATTTATAGAAAAAATTAAAACTGAGAAAACGCAGTTTAAAGAATACAAACTGTCTAAATAGTCATTAAATCATTTCGGTACTTACGTATTATTGCAACCAGGTTGGTGCGATTTATAAGTTTGAGTAAAAAAGTATGAATAGAAAGAAAATGTACATTTATTAATTACAGATAATTTTTAATACAGTTTTTTATATTATTTTGTTTTAAAATATGAAATATCAATTAAACCCTTCTGGTTTCGAATTTGAATAAGTTACAGAATTATATTTTCGGCAGAAATCTTTTGGCTATTGCTTTTAGCACTGATTGAAAACCGTCTTCGCCGTTAACAGCTTGAGCTTGGCGCCATATAAATTCGATAAGGTATGAGTCAAGATGATGACGGGCTGTTCCTCTCTGTTTTTTGATGCGCCATTTGGCTGAGCCCCACATGCGCTCTACATGTTGTGTGTGAACGCCCGTGTTGGGATCCACAAAGTTATATTTGTGATTAACACTTCCATGCAGAAATTCAGCATTTTCCAACTCACTTGTCTTGTATCCTTTCCAGCAATCCGAATAAATGATGCTTCCTTCCTTTGATATTTTCGCAAATTTTTTCCATGAGGGTAACGGCGCTTCTGTTAGGTACAGTAACCAAAAAAGTCTCTTTCGTTTCTCGGCAAATTCCGCCGAAAACCCATTGCTGTGGTAGTACACGCCCATTGTTATTTTTTCTTTTTACAAATAAACTTTCGTCTATTTCCACAATAAGTCCTTCGCCACCTATTTGCTTTCGTTCTTTTTCATCCATTTCAAGGGCACATATCTCCCGCATGTAATTATTCCAATCTATAACAGTTTTATCAGCAAATTCCCATCTCTTCTGCACAAAATTTAATTGAGGTTAACTCTTTACACCAACAATAAATGAAGCGCACCGCTGTCACAAATGAAATTCGGCTACCTTCAAACCAATTTCTGGTTCTCACACCCAAGTGTTGATTGCACTCTTCGACATTACATTTCCAGAAGACTTGCTTTCCAAAATACAGTTTCATTTTATGTGAATTTTTACAAATACGTTCGTTCGGTATGATTCCATATCCCTGCAACAATTCAACAGCATCTTTTTCACTCGAAGGCAGATCCCAAATACCCATAGTTAAAGTATTTCAGGGCATTCAATCTAACCAGTAAGCAAAATAATTTCTTTATGAAGAACCACATATAACACGTAGGGTTGCCATAAGTAGGGTCGCCAAATTTGGCGATTTATGCGAATTTTGGCCTGGTTGTGTTAATACGTAAGTACTATCATTTCAAACTTCCTAAAAATTTTATTACTGAATTTCAGTACATAAATATATGTAAATAAAACCTAGTGCTATTTATATATTTGGTTAATATAAATATAAATTACAAGCCTTTATTTAAAACCTTATTTGGCCAGAAAGATTGCAAAAAAATCATAAAACGCAAGTAGAATTTTTCTTTATCTGTTTTTGTTTTGTGAAACACGTTCAGAACAATTTTAATACATGAATTCATTATAATATTGTTGCATGCGTACAGGTTTGTAATAGATTGATAATAGTTCGTGAATGATTGTCATTGTACACAGGTCCGATAATAGTTTCATTAAATTTATTTTATGAACCTAAACACTTCAAAGTTCTGGAATTTTCCACAGAAATACTCGTACAAGTGTTTAGAATGTCACAAAGTGTACTCAGTAGTTACGCTTCAAATTACAAAGAACGTTAAACACAATGCAGTGCAAAGCGCATCTTAAGAGAAAGTTAACTCGGAAATACCTCCGATCTCACGCTGAACTAACACCTCGCAACAATAACAAATTATATAGTGTAAATAATGTCATGAAAATAGTGTTGTGTAATGAGATTATTACTTTGAAACTGATGTTTCGAAATGATTCCGAAGAAAAACCTGTATTTCCCATTCTGCTTCATTGCATATCTTAAAAAAGTAAAAAATCATCCATTTAATTTATTAACTTCATTTATAATTTTTATAAATGCGAAAAGTTTGTTTTATAACCGGTAAAAATTTCGGAAGTTTGCAACCGATATATTTTTAGATATGAAATTTTAAAATTAATAGGTGTCAAAAAGTCTAAAAATACGAGCAATTTTCAAAAATTCTCCCAAAACAAAACAAACAAAAAAAACTACGCTAAAATTTTTACTTAATTTTTTTTCCCACTGTGTCTTATGGTACAAAGAGTAAAGTTCTGAGATTCTCAGTTTATTTAACGCAAATATTTGCAAAAAATCGTTTCAACTTTAAAGAAGAAAAACTTGAAAAAAAAAAAATTAGTTCTCAAAATTTTAGCTCCTCCATGTTAATTGAATTTGGCATATATTTATTAATATCTCTGTTTTTTTATTAAATTTATTTGATTCTTCCTTTTGCATTTCAAAATTTAGGTTCATTCCAAATAAAATTTGCCCATTTTTTATGATTTATTTTTTAAATTTCTGTTTTTAAATAATTTTTTAAAAAATTTGGATTATAAACTATAAAATTTTTGCCATCATCTTAAAGTAGGTTATTTCGAAGCATACTTGCGAAAAATTAGAGTTTTTTATTCAAAATTTCCTAAGGCATACGTGAATTTACAATTTGGCATGTTTGGAAATTTGTCGTATTTATTATAAGCGATAATAACGAAAATACGCACTGTGTCAAAATTATTTGAAAGTATGAACGATAACTTTTTTTTCTGTTCGTCTGCAATGAAAAAAAAAGGGGGGGAAATAGGTTGCTATAAATTAAGAAGTTCGCCAAGTGAATTATTCAATTATTCTTGGTGTAAACTGAAAAAAATTCACCAATATAAATTTTTAAATTTCTCGCCAGAAATTACAAAATTTAATACCTAGGCATAATTTGAGTCGTAGGATCGAAATATGGAAAAAATTGGTATGTTACTTCAGAAAAGTCTGATTTTGTGTCAAAATACCCATGTTAGAATAAAGCTATATATAAATCTAATATATATCCCAAGTCAAGCTTTCGAGGCATGGAAAATGCAATTTGAATTTCGTCAATCAGCGCAGTAGAATGAGATATATAGAACTGTCCCTTTTTTTTTTTTTTTTTTTTTTTTTTTTTTTTTTTTTTTTTTGGCATAGTTTGCATGGACGATATCCTGTCTGAAGCTGAATCGTTAAGTTTTGCATTAGAACTTTAAAATCAGTTAAGAGGTCTTTTGAAGAGCGGAAATAGAGTATTTCATAATTGGTGTAGTAATGCAATTGAACTATGTCAAAAAATGACAAAATATACTCTTTTGGTGAATCGAAAGAATTTGAAGCATTAGGTATTTTATGGAATTCGAAAATAGATTGTTTGGGCTTCAATGCTAGAATCGATAACAATGTGAATGTCACTAAATGACAATTGTTATCCTTTATATCCCATGTCTTTAAACCCTTGGGTTTAATAGTCAAGGATATAATTATATTCATGCGGAATTTATGGTTATTAAAATTGAATTGTTATGTTGTTCTGCTACTAAAAGAAGCTAAAGAATGGAAAGTATTTTCCACTACCTTGCAGTTAATTAACAACATATAAGTCAATAGATGTATTTTATTAGCAGATACAATCGTGGTAGAGTTACAGGGTTTCTCAGAGGCAGTCTATGGAGCATTAACTACTATAAAGCCACATCAGCATCAGATAGTATATCAGTGAGGTTGGTGTGCAGTAAATCTTGGGAAGATGATTACAATTCCAAGACGAGCTCTGCGCAGCAGTTCTCTTGGATAATTAAAGCATTAAGCAAGATCATCATTGAAACTGGAGTATTTTTCAAATCCACCTTTGGAGTGATTCTATGATTGTGTTGTCATGGATTGAAAAAGAGCCTCATTTGCTCAAGGCATTTGTTGCAAACTGTATATCAGAGATACAGGATCTTACTAAAATTGAATAGTGCCATTACATATCTTCTGAAGAAAACCATCTGATTTCATTTCCAGAAGAATAAATGTTAGAGGTAAAAAACTGCAACTAAGTCAACTGTTGTATCATGGACCTGACTTCTTGATGAAGGATGTTAACAGAATTGAACCTGAAGCAGTAATTGAAAGAGTTGCAAAAGAACTTAAAAACTATGCTGACTATTAACATATCTATATCTAAATATGGGTGACTTTATTAATGATTTATTGAATCATAGCAATAAGTATTTAAAATGAATTGGTATTATAAGATTTTGTTTTAGGTTTTATAAAAACTGTACGCAAGTGCCAAAGAAGATACATAATTTACAATTGGGAGAATTAAGAACAGTTGAAAAAACTTTATTAAGACCAGCACAAGGTGAGTATAAGTGAGATAGATAGTCTTAAAAATTCAGGTATGGCTCCAAAGGATAATTTTATTAAGAACTGTAACTACTTTATCGACAATAATGGATTACTTAGAGTAGTAGGAGGTAGATGAAGAAATAATTTAATTCATGAGAAAAAATTTCCCATTATTCTGCCTTCTAACTACAACATAATAAATAGTTAAATACTATCATTTTAAATATCTGCAAGCAATTCCCTAATCTTTATTACATCATATAAGATAAAAAATTTGGTTTGTTAATAGTAAAAATGTTTGTAGGAAAGTTGGAAAACAGTGCATAACATGTTTCAAAGCTATTCCCACAATACCTCAGCAAATAATGGGTAATTCAAGGAAAGAATTACAGCTAATCTTTCATTTAATTGTACCGGAGTTGACCTCTGCAGTCGATTCTTAATTAAATATAAAAACCAGAGAAAAAGTAGACATCAGACCATGTATGCAAATTCATCTGCATGGTCACTAAAGCCATTCATTTGGAAATGGTAATACATCTAACTTCTGGAGCATTAATTGCTACCTTGAAACACTTCTATACCAGATAGTGATAATGCTATTAATTTTGTAGGTGCAAATACAGAATTATAAAAGTTAAGCAAATAAGTAAATGAAAAAGATGAGCTTTTGGCTAGCTACTCGAGTTCTGAAAGTATGAAATGGAAATTTCTCCATCCCAGAGCACTCAATTTAGGAGGCTGCAGTGAAATCTTTTTAGTATCATTTGAAACATGTCGTAGGTAATGCAAAATCAAATTTGAACACTTTTTAACAGTTACGACTCATTGAAAGAATTTTAAATTTTCGATTATTGACACCTTTGTCTTTGGAATCGATGATTCAGAAGTTCTAACACTAAAGTACTTTTCGATTGACAGATCAATTAACTCAATTCTTGAGCCAGATCTCACAAATGTTAATGTTAACAAGTTAAAATTATGGCAGCAAATCGCAAGGTTCTTAAAAATTATTTGGATAAAAATAGAATTCCAGTTATTTAAGTCATTTGCAAAATCAACCTAAATGGCAAATATCGGGGAACAATATAAATGTTGGAGACATGCATGCCTATCTGCAGAAACGTAAAGCCTTACACATTAGGATAAATTTGAATAAATAAAAGTGCAGGTGAATATTTGATTAGAGCAGAATTCTGGTTAGAATTCATTTGTTTCTGATGTGAATGAAGAAAAGCTGCCCAAGTAAATACATTTGTAGCAATCTCAAGAGCAAATCAAGGCTCACAAATTCGAAAGTGTTGGAATTCTTGAAGTTAGTGCAAAGAGACTATTTTGCACTAGTGGTAGAGAATTCGACTATCATTAAACAGACTCAGAATCGAATCCCAAGGTCATTACCACCTTCAAAGGCATGAGACTCATGGGCTGCAGCACTTCTCATTGGTTGCTAAGAGATAGCGACAAGAGGAAATAGCTACTCACTCGAAGCTACTGGGGTCTCTTACATCACATGATTGCTACACAGTGTTTTATTATGGTACACAGAATAAAAAGAACAAAAAATTAATGAAAGAGTAATAATTATTTTTTAATATAAATAATTAGCCTGCATGGAGCCCACCGGCGACCGAATGCTAAAATCACTGAACACTGGTAGTTTTACCTGGTTCGAATACCAGCAAGCGGGCTGGCTGAATTGGTGTATTCTTCATATAAAATGTGAGTATAAGATAGTTTCACTTAAAATTCTCCATAAAGACATCCCTTCCCACAGGTAGACAGCTCTTGAGTTGCTATTCTTTAATCAATCAACCTAAGCTTAACCACCTATGTAGTAGATGCAGACTTAAGTGAAATTGCTCAAGTGGACGTGGCTATCATATTTGTGGGGGTTATGCAATCTACAATTAACCTGTGTGTGTGGTTTATTTAGCATTTAAACACTGTAAATATTCTATATAGTATAGTTAAATTCCTTTTTCACAAACTGCAATTTCATTTATTCAAATACTTGATTATAAGATTCTGCCAAACATTAGAGCAAAAATTTAGCAAAGAATAGGGATTAAAAGTGAACACTAGATTAAGGTAATTAAGGCAAAGCAACTCGACAACTACTGCCTGTGGAAGGGGATGCCTTCGTGGAGGGCTTTCCATGGGAACCTGGCTTGTACATACATTACACATGAAGAAACCGTGAAAACCATCTATATAGCCAGCCCACTCGCCGGATTGTGAATTCGGATAGAACTACCACTGTTCAGTGACTTGACCACTAGAGTGCTGATAGGCTCAAAAATAAATTTAAAAAATTTCTTTTTTAACACATTTCTGAAATTGTTGCAAACAAAAACTACAAATAATCAGAAGAAACATGCTAAGTATAGCATATTTTGAATGCATATAAATTAGTGATTCTGCCTCATTTAGAACATGACCAACATATACAGAAAAATGATTTATAGGATTTCTGCTGTTGTAAATAATTCATTATAAAGAATTTTAATCATTTCATGCTTTTGTATTTATTGTATATCTGAACTGTTTGATCACCTTGTTCTAAATAAGGAACAGTCTCGAAATTAAGTTTCAAAATTTTTTCACTTTCTAGCTGTAAGAAAGTGTGTCCGAATAATTGGTTGAGCATTTCCATTCATTAATAATGCTAAGAACATGATTGCCACTGAAATAGGAGAATGAAATTCGCTGCCCTTTCCAGGTATGTTTTAAGAAAATTCCAGTCTACCCACGTAATGCACTTTGACTGTGCTAATAGGTAACACAAAAATTTGCCAATTACATAAAACTTAATATATATATATATAATACATAATACCCAAAGCATTCCTATTATAATAGGAGTTTTTTTCTCCACTGAAGATCGAGATTAGAATCTGCCCAATGTGAATTAAAAAATGTCTTTTTTTGCAGCTAAACGAAAGAAATATATTTAATGATATTTTTAAATAAATCCAGGTATTTTATATTTATTTAGCAGTGTACATAAGCAAAAAATATGTGCATTAAATTTCGTGAAGTTATATCATCATACAGCTAGAATTAGTTTCAGGATTATGCTAGAGAAAATTTCCTGAAATTTGAAAGTATGATTTACTAATCGTAGATAAATTTCAAGGGAAGAAGCAACATTAAATGATATGAATAACATTAAAATAATTAAAAACTGAATTACAATAATCGATATTTTGGCGAATGTAGTTATATTAAATGGTTAGCCTAGATGACCGATTGCTATTTTTTTTTAATTTTACTGCAAAATGACAAATAAGGCATTTATTAAAAAGGGAAAAAAAAATTTTTAAAAGATTTTGCCGTAAATTCCTAGTATACGCTACGGCCTTGGCATGATTTTGAAAATTACCGCCAACACCAAAATGAGCCGTTTACTGCTCATCACAATGTCGCCAAATCCTGTGTATTGAAAACCAGAGAAAAAGTAGTGTGTACAGTATATGGACGTTAGAATAGGATACATGAAGGCTATTCTAACCTCCATAATACCGTATGCTAGGATTAAACCGATTTTGTTTTTCTTTAGTTCAACATGAACTGCACGTGCGCAAAACTTGCTTCGCCTTCTGAAAGGCAGTCTGATTGGAGCTGCGAAAATTGGTTCTGTGCCAGCTGCCCGAGTGACGCTGACGCGCCAGAAGAAAGTGATCGCTTCCAATGTCGGTGCAAAACTCGCTTTTTTTTGGCAGGGGGGAGGAACTGCTGTATGAAATTCCCTGAATTTTTTAGTCAATTTTCGAATTCCCCGACTTTCCACGTAGCTTGGCAACCCTGTAAGACACGAGAAGAAATTCGAGAAAGGGGAGGATTAACTCTATCCGAGATAATAGACGCAGAGAAAAATTATAAAAATAATCCAAAATAGAGTTTTTACAAAAGAATATAACAAAGGAAAAGTCTTCAAAGATAATGATGGATAAAGATCCAGTGCCAATTGCATTGAGAGCCTGTTAGCTCGTTTTCTGCTTTTGAAGTTGTTGGGGTGGATCTAGCTGTTCAATTTATCAGAAGGTGCTGAAAGCTGGATTGCTCTTTACACTTGCAGTATGTACCAAGCTATACATCTAGAGCTTGTTCTTTCACTCTTTAGTCTAAACGGCAAGAACTTCATAGGGCCAAAAACATGTTTCAAAGCTTAGACCAGAAAACCTGTGAATCATAAGCTTCCAGTATCTTTAGGGCTGAATGGAAATTCTCTCCTTCTGTTCCCCGGTGTAGTGGAGTTTGAGAGCACATATTTCAAATGATTAAACTACTCCTTCAACATGTTTTAGGAAAAACTTCTGTCTATTGTGAGGGAACGAACAGCATCCTCTGCGACTGTGATAAATTCTCAAGACCATTGGCTTACTTGTCCGAGGACACAGATGATTTGATTTTCCTGATCTTGATCATTTGGATAAGATTGATGTCAAAAAGATATCAACAGACCCTGAGAGAACATCTAAGAGAGAGATTGTTGGCGCATTTTACGCCAACGAATCTCGCCAATGGATCGCCTCCTACGATTGGGGCAGATGGAGAAAGGAAATCTAGCCTACCGGACGTGAGCAATTATTGTAAAACGAAGCTCACAATTAAATTGTATTCCGCTTCACTGTAAATATTTGCATATAATAAAATAATTAAAAAACGAAGCAGTGAAGCTGGTCCGTCGATAAAATTAATCATTAAGATAATATAATTTAAACATCTGGCTCCGTTGAGCCTGGAGGTTACTTCAGCGATATAGATACTCTAATGAAAAGCAAAGCATCCCTAAAAGGGAAAATAACTAGATTTGAAAATTTTATGGAGACTGCAAATAATGATGTGGACTTCGTTGAACTTAAAGTGAAACTAAAAAATATTCAAGCTCTTCAGAAGAAAGTTGATGAGCTACGAAGTGCGTACTACGCACAAAGCGACATCAAGGATGATGATCTCGCAATTATTATTGATGATTTAAACCACTGTGATGATCGTCTAGAAAAACTGGAGGTAAGAATTGAAATTCTCATTAATTCTTACAATAAGTTAAATTCTGCAAAAGCAGTAAATGTTACTGAAAGTAATTTAAGTGAAAATTTTCAAATCAAAACTAAAATTCCACCATTAGTTTTGCCTGAATTTTCAGGAAAATATGAAGAATTTAGTTCATTTAAAACTCAATTTGATGATTTAATTACAAATAATGTTCAGTTAAGTCATTCGCAGAAATTGTATTATCTGAGATCTTGTCTTACTAATGACGCTAAGCATTTAGCCAGTAACTTTGATAATTTTGAATCTTTGTACAATGCATTGGAATCTCGCTATGATAATGAACGTCTGATTGTTGACATTCATGTGCAGAATATTTTAAATTTTGAAAAGATTCAATGCGAAAATGCGAAAGACATTAGAAGTATGATTGATTGTGTACAAAAGAATTTACGCGCTTTGAAAGTGTTAAAGTATGAACAGAACAAGTTATGTGATGTTTTTCTAATAAATATTCTTCTTCAAAAACTAGATAAAGAATCTAGGAAAAATTTCGAATTATCTCACAAATCGAAAGTAGTTCCAACCCTGGAGGAGTTTATTAAATTTTTAGAGCAGCGTGAATCAGTATTGTTATCTATAAATAAAAATATTGCAACCGGAAGTAAGATTAGTATAAACAAGAATTCTTCCCCTTCCCATAAATCAAAAGCTCTTTTGACGAATGAAAGTAAAAATAAAAACTGCGTTGTTTGTAGAAGTTTTCATCCTATATTCCTTTGCGATACATTCTTAAAATTAAGTGTTCATGAAAGATTAAAATTAATTCGTTCACATAAGCTCTGTGAATTATGTCTAAAGCAAAACCATAAGAAAAGTCAGTGTCTCTCGAAATTTAAATGCGCTTGCGGGGAGAAACACAATAAATTAATATGTATGGGTAATGAAGGTCATTCCAAGACTTCTAGTCGCCCGGTGACGCCGCATAGACCAAACATAAGTGAGCTTGATGCAGCAAAAGGTGACTCAGAATTGAAGGCATTGAGTGTTTTAAGTAACAAAAATAAACAAAAAAGAAAAAGTGTACTTTTTTCTACTGCAGAGATTTATGTCTGTGACGCCAATAATCGAAGAAAAAAAATCCGAGCCATTTTAGACAGCGCATCTAATATATGCGTTCTTACTAATAACATGAGTCAATGTTTAGGAATAAAAAGGGAGAAAATTAAGACGCCTGTTACATGTCTTAATGGATCAATCCAAAATATTAAATGGAAAGTGAATACATTTATTTCAAATGAAGATTGCACCTTTAATGAACCAGTTGAATTCTTAATTGTAAATAAGATAACAGGATTAATTCCGTGTACTACGTTGGATATTTCGAAAGTAGAAATTCCACAATTTTTAAATTTAGCTGATAAATCATTTTATGAAGCTTCAGAGGTAGATGCCCTTATAAGCGCTGATTTATTTTTTAAGGCTTTGAAAAATAATACGTATAAAATAAACGATGATTTATTATTTAAAGAGTCTGAATTCGGATGGATCGCATGCGGGAAGCTTAACGAAATACAACCTTCTTATCAGGGACATTGTTTTCTTATGCAAAATGATTCTCTTCAAAGTACTTTAAAACTTTTCTTTGATTTAGAGGGACTTGGTATTCGTGATGATCCAGTTGTGCATGAAAAGGATCAGGCTATGGAAATTTTTAATGACACTGTAGATTTCAAAAACGGACGTTACATAGTGCAACTACCTTTTAGGAAACTTTATGAAGAATTATCTGATAATTATTCCTTGGCGCGGCAGCGTTTTCAGAATTTGTGGAGGAGATTTAGTCATGATCCTGAGTTACATCAACAATACTGTGAAATTATTTCTGATTATTTAAAAGAAGGCATAATAAGCATCGTAAATCCTGATGCACCAGAAAATACTTTAAATAGACCTATATATTATTTGCCTCATCAGGCTGTGCGGAAAGAAAGTAGTTTAACTTCGAAAACTAGGATCGTCTTTGATGCGGGTAGCCATCAAAATAATGAACTTTCTTTAAATGACTGCTTGTGGCCAGGGGTTAACTTAAATCCAAATCTTTTGGACTTACTAATTAATTTCAGATTGAACAAGATTGCATTTTGTTCAGATGTTAAACAAGCTTTTCTGCAGATTTGCCTCTCCGATGAACATAAGGACGCAGTTCGTTTTCTTTGGAGTAATGATGATCCATGTGTTGATAAAAGGCCCAAGTTACAGACTTATCGTTTCAATCGAGTGAATTTCGGAGTCAGCTCGAGCCCATTTCTATTAGCAGCTACTATTAGACATCACCTTGAAAAATATAAGGAAGATTTTCCCGAAACTGTTGAAATTTTAGACAAATGTTTTTATGTAGATGATCTCATTGCTGGATGTGAGGATTTTGAAGAAGCACTTGAAGTATCCAGAAATGCCAAGAAAATTATGGAAGATGCTGGAATGGTCCTCAGAAAGTGGATTAGCAATAATGCTGAATTAATGGAGCAATGGAAGAATGAAGAATTTGATACCTATCCTGTAGATACTACGCTCAGCTTGGGCGCACACCAAACTAAAATTCTGGGGCTTTCTTGGAAGACACATGAAGATTATTTAACTATGGATACTAGGAATCTCTTGGAATTTCTTTCTATGGACAAAAATACGAAACGCTTCTTACTTCAAGCAATAGGAAAGATATTTGATCCTTTAGGATTAATTTCGCCTTTCACCATTCGAGTTAAATGCCTCATCCAGGATCTCTGGAAGGAAAAAATTCAGTGGGATGAATCTTTACCAAAAGAGATTGAAAGGGAGTGGAAGAAGTGGTGTGCTGAACTTCATCACTTAGAAAATTTGAAAATACCTAGGTTGGTTAATGATTCTCTTTCACGGGAAGATACTGTTGAAATACACAGTTTTTGTGACGCAAGTAAAAAGGCATATGGCGCTGCCATATATTTGAAGGTAAAGACTCTCAATGGAATATCGGTGAAACTCCTAACTTCAAAAAGTCGTGTGGCTCCATTAAACGGTGTAACCTTGCCAAGATTAGAACTGTTGGGTGCTCTAGTTGCAGCTCGTCTAAGTTCTAAGGTAAGGAGAATCGTGAATCTAAAAAGATCTTCTATTGACTATCATTGGACAGATTCCAAGATTGTACTCTTTTGGATAAAGGGTGCAAAAGCGCGATGGAAGCAGTTTGTGGCAAACCGAGTGAACGAAATCACCAATCTAACAGATCCCAACTCTTGGCATCACTGTGCAGGTAAAGAAAATCCGGCAGATCTTCTCTCGCGTGGAATGAGTGCTGATTCCTTGGTAACCGATTCCAGATGGTGGACAGGTCCAGAATTCTTGATGGAGCCTGAAATTTCCAAGAACTTGCAACCATTTGTTCCTGAGGTTGAAACCATCGAGCAAGTCGAAAAAGAAACTTTGCGACGGGAAAGGAAAATTCCATCTGAAGATGAGACTTGTAAAGAAACTGTCCTGCTAAATCACAGCTCTCAACATTCTATTATGGACGACCTCTTAGAACTTTCAAACAATTATTATAAAATTAACCATATTTTGTCTTATATTTTCAGGTTTATTTTCAATTGTAGGAATCAAGTAAAAAGAACTGGACCACTCTCAGTGGAGGAGGTAAGAGAAGCCGAGGAAGTGTTGATTAAACATGAACAACGAGCTTTGTTTGAAGGAAAGAAACTATCAAGTAATATTTCGAATTTATTTCCATTTTTTGATGACAAAGGAATAGTACGTGTTGGAGGAAGGTTAAAAAATGCTTCAGTGCCATATTCTCAAAGACATCCTCCTATTTTACCTAAGGCTTCAAGATTAAGTAAAATTTATTTTCAAAGTTTGCATAGGAAATTATTTCATGTTGGACCACAAGGTCTTCTAAATGCAGTGCGCTTAAAATTTTGGCCTTTAAATGGCCGTAATCTCGCACGTAAAACAGTACATCAATGTGTAACATGTTTTAAATGTAAGCCGACTCTTACTTCGCAAATTATGGGTAATTTACCTAGTGAAAGAGTTAATGTTTCACCTCCATTTGCTATTACAGGTATTGATTTATGTGGCCCTTATTTAGTGAAATTTAAAAATCAACGTAAAGGTATTCTAAATAAATTGTATATTTGTATTTTTATATGTTTCGCAACAAAAGCCATCCATCTTGAGACATTAACAGATTTAACTTCCGATGCTTTAATTGCAACACTTAAACGTTTTACAAGCAGACGTGGCAAATGTTTCAAAATTTATACAGACAATGCTACTAACTTTGTTGGAGCGAATTCAAAACTGAAAAAATTTTATACGCTCATTAATTTCCCAGACAAGGAATTAGCTAATTATTTTACACAAGAAAATATAGATTGGAATTTTATTCCACCCAAATCACCTCACTTCGGTGGACTTTGGGAAGCTGGGATAAAATCGGTGAAGTACCATCTGAAACGTACGATTGGCAATTTTCATTTCACTTACGAAGAATTCGAAACGATTGTCATTCAAATAGAAGGAATATTAAATTCGCGACCCCTTACTCCTCTTACTAGTGATTCAGAAAGTTTTGAAGTTCTGACGCCAGGTCATTTCTTGATAGGACGACCTATAACAGCAATTTCTGAGCCGTTTTTGACAGATTTAAAGGAAAATCGCTTAAGTCGTTGGCAAAAAACCACAAAAACTGTACAACTTATTTGGAAAAAATGGAAATCCGATTACTTAAATACTTTACAAGCTAGATCAAAATGGATGGTTGAAAAAAATGATCTAATGATAGGCCAAATGGTTTTGATTAAAGAAGATTTTCTGCCAATTAATAATTGGCTTTTGGGGCGAATAATATCATTGTACCACGGTTCTGATGGAAAAGTCCGTGTTGTGAAAGTTCGTACCAAAACAGGGGACTTTAAAAGAACAATTAATAAAATAGCTGTATTGCCTATTGAAATTTAGTAAATTGTGTATTATGTTATTGTTACTCAATTGTTACTCAATTATTATTAATTATATTGAAAATTATTTTTCTCAATAATTTTGTATTCTTATTTACAAGTTTCGATGTTTGTTTATTATTTTGTATTTTTCTATACATATTTTATATTTGTTTACATGAATAACCGAAACCTTTAATATTAATATTTCATAATTAAACTTATGTCAAGTTCTTGCATGTGAACATGGCAAGGCCGGGCGGGATGTTGGCGCATTTTACGCCAACGAATCTCGCCAATGGATCGCCTCCTACGATTGGGGCAGATGGAGAAAGGAAATCTAGCCTACCGGACGTGAGCAATTATTGTAAAACGAAGCTCACAATTAAATTGTATTCCGCTTCACTGTAAATATTTGCATATAATAAAATAATTAAAAAACGAAGCAGTGAAGCTGGTCCGTCGATAAAATTAATCATTAAGATAATATAATTTAAACAGAGATTTTGATCAAAGTATATGGGTACTTTAAATCACTCAGAAAAGATACAATTACTATAATTTAAAAGTAGGTGATGCTGTTGTCACAGAAAGTGATTCAAGGAGAATTTTCAGGCCTCCAGTAAAAACTTAAAATATATCCAAGAAAAGATCAGAACACACATGATGTGCATTTAAAAATTTCAAGGGGTGAAATTATATGGCTAAGTAAAAGAATTTATCCTTTAGAAATTAGCCCTATTTTACAGATATGAGTTCTAGCGAAACTTCAAGTGCAGAGCATACTCAAAATGATTTAAGAAGAATCTGTCATCAGAGTAAAACTGCTAGATAAAGCAGAACTGTCAAACTATCAGCAAAATTTAGAGATGCTCAAGACTAGTTTAAAGTACCATATTTTAGACAGCCATTGGCTTAGAACTTATGTTTTTGAAAATTATCTAGTAATTTTCTGAATTGGAAATTTATGATTTAATGCTCATTTTGATGTAAGTGTAACTGAATGCTTATTTTGATTATAAGCTATATAATCAAAAGGTGAGAGTGTTACATAAATCATATAGCATTCTTTTTCTGTATCACTGATTTAATTTTGATGTTAGCATTTTCGGACTGGCAACATAAAAATACTTTGATTTTAAAAGCTGAAGTTTTATTTAAAAAGATTTTTCTTTTTTGAATGCATATGGCATGAAGAAGTCAAACAACAAGAATTAAGTGTTGCAGGACTAGTTTCGATGGTTTAACTGGAAGAACTACTGAAACTAGTCCTACAAAATTTACAAATATTATGCTGATTCTTGTTGGCTTCTTCAATAAAGATGTTATGTTGAATAAATTATTAAATTGTGGATTTCAATAAAATTTTGAACTCAGAAATTGCCGAGTAGTCAGTTTCTTGAAACTCACTGTGAGAACCAGAGAGAGCACTAGTTATTGAGAGCTTACTGTGCAAATTGACACATCTGGGACTTTTTTTTTTAAGTGTTGTGTTTAACATTCTTAGTAGTAACTACTGATTGTGCTCTGTTATACTGAGAACAGCTATAGCAGTACTTTTGTGAAGAGTTCCAGAACTGTAAACTGTTTCTTTTTGGCTAATAAATTTTATTAACATATCCTCGATCATTGGTTCTGTGTGCATTCAGTTCATTACGAACCCATATGCATGTAATAGTGTACTTTCAAATTTTTTTTTCAAATTTAAAATGGAAAAATATCAATTAAAGTATAGTATTTAAATTATATTGTATTAATTTCTAGATGAAATGCTGACTAAAGATGGTAAAATATTAAAAAACTACAAAAAATATGAATACCAGTTTTATTTTTATTAAATAGATACCAAATCTGAAGTATATAATGTTCTCCTAAGTAAAATTTACGAAAACAATAAAATACTTTAAACTGAATATTCAATAAAAACTTCACTCTGTACTTTGTACAAAATATTTCATTGTCTACATTTTAAATTTTACATTTAGATGACATAAAAACTCCTAATGTTATTAAATTAATAACTGTCTGTAATAATATTTAAAGTCATTGCAGAATTAATGACAAAAATCAGGCTGTACAATTCATGTGACCCAATGGGTACCTACAAAACTATTTATACATATATGCTTTACAAAATCCAAGCTTGCATCATTAACACATATTTACATTTGTGAACAGCAGTGCCTTGATATAAAAATACAATGAAATATACTACATAAGCAAGATACAATTACCCAAACACATAACAAAAATCAAAGTTATTGAAAGAGTCTATAGTAATAACACAAGCTTATTTTTACAATACTTGCATACAATTAAAGACATCATCTATAACACATATATCAAATATCTTAAATTATATCAACATCTGATTTTGCCTAAATACGTTAACTTTCATACGATTCTTTAAGAATTATTTACATATTTATAAAACCCCACTCTGACATTAGCAAACTCGGCCATCTGTCAATTTAAATTATTTTTTCAACTTTACAACAGTCAATCAACAAAAAATTGAGTTTAAATACTGAAAACTTTCCATCAAGAAGTTTAAAACTGAATATTAAAAATGTTTTTACTACTTTGATATATATACACATGTGTACATGATTAATAATATTTGCAATACTTTTTATATTTCCAAGTCTTAAATTATACATTATTCTTTTAAGAATATATCATTCTGAAAATTTAAAAAAGGAATTACGCATAACATTAATTTGCTAGATGTATTAAAACAAGCCAAGTAGAATAAATTATGAGACACCCAATGTTTCCCACTTTCAGAAACATTCACCCAAACACACATACTCAACAATAAAATTAGAAGTAAACTGAACCATCTATTAGGATAAAGTATTTCTAAAATGGAAAATATCACTAGGAAACATTTTTAAATTAACTCTATCATTCTCCAAAAAAGCTTCACCTGTGAGATTTACATGTGAATTATTGAATCATCATGGTCAATCTTTTTATATTGAAACAGTACCACACACAGGCAATATTAATATAAAACCTAGTCTAAGTGACATCTGTGGCACAGTGTTAAATATCATAAGGTTGAATCTTTAATGAAGCATGTGTATTTCAATTAAGCTTAATAGCCATGCATAATTAGTTCTTAACTGTTTTCACGATTTAGAAATTGAATATGCATAAAAATGCATGACATTTTTAAAAAAATCCTCACAGGCTAGGATAAAGAGCATCACTTTACATATAAAAAAGGAAAATTTTAATAAAATATTAAGCAAAATTTGCATTAAAATAGTTGAGCTAACAAAAAGAAATATATAACTTCAAAATTAATATTTAATATACATGTTTCATATGAAATAAAAATTACACAAAATATTTCATGAATACAAAAATTAATCATTAGCAAATTAATTTTCTTTTATACATACATGTTTTTTTAATGTAACATTTGAACTCTTACAGGATAAAATTTGTTTTGTAAGTGGTATAAAAACACAGAATAAAAACCTTTAAAAGTTACATCTAATGCAAACATATACTAATTCAGATGCATAGAAAAGTCATCTCTTTCAATAATGAACTTAAGAATCCATCTCATAAATGCATGTCTCTCACATGAAATATCAATGGAATTATTTTTACAATGTATGTTCTTAAAATAAATTAAAATACCATAATGTTAAAGATATTACTCTCATCTGCATCATTCATAATTTACAAAACCGGGATAAATATAAGCAAAGAGAAAAATTCAATTACACCTGGAATAACAAACACTCTTTGCCATAATTAACAGCAATCTACAATTGCAACATATATAGAGAAACAGTGGCAAAAATACTGAAGAAGCCAACTAGACTAGCTAGTTCAAATTTAGTCTATAAATATATATGGATTACAGGTAACTCCATGTTCTTAAATGAAAATATTTTCCCTAATATTTACACATATAAAAACAAAATTTGTCGAATTAATTCATTGGTGGTCTTCCTCCTCGGGCAGCTTCTTCTAAAGTTCTTAATTTGATTTCTCTTTCTCTCTGTTGTTGTTGCCTATCAAGGAAAGAAATTCAACAAATTTCATAAAAACTTTGGTATTGATAAGCAGAACATTAAACAGCAAATTACAGTAAAAATCCACTATCTGGTATTCAAGTTAACAAAAAAGCTCAAGTAACCTAAATATTTATGCTAAAAGGAAACTTATATAAAGCTATCATGAAGCCTATATAGGGCACTGTTGCTGAACAGCATGATTTAGTGCTAATAATGAATAAGCATGATGTCACACAACAATCATAAGATCTTCACCTTGGTTTTATGCAAACCTGAGCTGGTTTAAATTTTCTACAAAAGGAAACAAGTTAACTGCTATTTATCTGCTTTTCTCTTGAATTTTGAAAAAGAAAATATATATGTATATATAAGTTGAGACTTGTCTTATATAGAACAGCAATTATTTTTCTGCTTTCTCCTGTATTTTGAAAAAATTATTATATTTCTAGAAGTCAGGACTTGTCTTTGTCTTGTATGGACAACACACTAGTGCATCATATGCAACTTTATTTGAAAATGAATAAACAATGCCAATGTAATGTGAAAAGTTATAAGCGATTCCAGTTTCTTATCAGCTATATCCATAACTTGTATCTGTTGATTATATAACTAAATAAAGAACTTTTTGTTACTTTAAACCTTTGCTAGAGTGACTGATACCAGTTTGGTGGCAACTACACAAACTTTCATGATTAATGAGATTGCGTAATCAGATAAGCTGTTTTACTTTCATATGTATAAATTCCTACCAGCAGTTCTTCTATGACTTAATGTTTCTATAATAATGAATTTGCTTTGCTGTTTTTATTTTTGAATTGTGAGAAAAGTAAATGATAATTTCTTGTGATTTCTTGTAATTTAATTCAGTATCTGTTATTGATAATTTATTTTATAAATTAATGCTAATTATTTTTATTTACTAATTTATTTCTCACTCTTTTTCGTTCACGACAATCGATAAAGTCAAAAGAATATGTTTGTCGGCACACTGGGGTATGATATGAGAATGGTGGACTTTCGACCCTTGACCTCCTTCCTTGAAAAATTCCTGTGTGCACCACTGTCTCTACCAAATTCATCAACTTTTGAGTCTGAAATGCAATCATCAAAATTGAGAATAAGTATATAATGATGCATGGTCAAGGCTGATGTGAATATTTATATAATATCTGGAATTTAGTAAAGCACTGAACAACAAAATTTATGAATGATAAAATTTTTAGAATTTAGGGAGGCACAACACAACAAAATTTACAATCCACAGAGACCGCATCAGGTGGCAAAGTGCCTAATGTCAGAGACATAAAAGAATCTTTTAAATCGACAGTTTTTTTTTTTTAATGAATAGAAAAATTCCTTACTACAGATACCTGTCCATGTGACAAAATCAGAATCATTTTTGAAATTCTCTACACTTTTGTCTAAGAGAAAGACTTCTATGATCAAAAGTAGAAACTCAAATAATTATGTTTTCAATGGTTCTTCCAAAAATTCTCAAAACAAGAAATTCATTGCAAACTTTATGTAAAAAAAATATGGCCATATCATGTTAATACCATAAAGACATTTTTCTGGAATCATAGGTCTATGAATTACACCTTCAAATCCTTCTAAACATTCCAAGGTGCAATAAAATTCAAATAGAAAATTATTGTTACCAATTCTGTAAGAGCAAAAAGACAGAAAATTTTGGGGGGACAGGAGGGAATTCAGAAGAGAAAAATGTAAAGGGAATTTTACAGAAAAAATTGATGCACATTTGAATATTGAGACAATTACATTGGAAAAAACTCTTACCATGAAATAATATAAAAGACAAATGAAATTAATTTTAAAATAAGCAATAGATTTTTTGCCTTTGTGTTCAGAGTATTTCAGAATCTGTGCTTTTTAAGCACTTATCATTTTGTTCATTTCTCTGAGTTTATTCTAAAGTTGCCAAGATGGAAAGTAATGTCACTTAATAATATGATAGGGAAAAATTAAAAAGCTTTATTTTAATATTCTTTCCTAAGTGCAATTTTAATATATTATCACTATTTTAATGATACTTATAATGCTATTATGTCTGTACAAAAATAAAAAAAATTCACAAATCTCTGAATAAAAATTTGCATACATAAATTGATCTTGAAATCGACAAAATGTTGATAAGTTGCCAAATTTAGCAATGTTTAATAAAAGGATTCAAATCTCAAAAGTTCAAAAGAGAGTTCAAAGTTTCTCAAAAGAGAAAAGTTCTTTTTGATTTTATATTTTATGAGCTCTTCACTTGCCTGCTGCAAAAAATGTTTGAAATGTTTATATTTCATTTTTTGCCAGAAACTCAAGTATACCGCCATTTATATTAGAAATAGGAAAGAATTCAACCGATTATACATCAAACATACATTTCCAAAAAATATTTCTCCAAAATGCTAACTCATCTTCAAATTGGCAGTCATAAAAAACAAACAGAAATGTCAAATGAGTAAAATTAAGGACTTTTTGCAAATTTTGGCTGAAATTAACGACTTTCAAGGACCAAAATTCTTTTCCAAAACACTTTTTAGGATTGTAGGAACCCTGTTGTTAAAATTACTCCTTTTCAGAATTAAATATGTCTTAAACGTGGAGGTTTTCCTGAATTTCTGATTTCTTAATCAGATGTTTATCAATTCCTAACAGGAATATTACTGTTATTATTAAATCATAAATTAGTATGAAAAATACTTGCCAGTATTTTATTTTCTTACTATCAAAAGTTTTTTTGGGGGAGGGGGGTAACCTTTTCTGTTTGTACTACTGAAATTAAGAATGCATCTTAAAAATTGAAGAAATACACTATATATACAGTGAAAATATTTAATTCAATGTTACAGATGCTTTCTGAAAGAGGCTCTGTCAGATAACAGCTTATACTATAATAATATGCAACAGGGAAATGTAAAAATCTCAATATAAATAAATCTATTTATTCAATGATTTTAGTCATGACTCAGAACCATAATTAAAAATAAAAGACTCTGAATATATAAATCTGAAGGCATTCACAGAATTTGAAAGAAGTATCTTATTTAAAGCACTCGATATATAACCCAAGGTAGGGATAAAAATTTTGATCAAGCATTAATTGAAATGATGCCTAAAACATTTCTGTTCTGAAATGAAATAATGTTAAAAAGTGATAAACTATAATTACCATATACCATGATAAGGATTATAAGTATATTAACAATTATTAGTTCATTTCTGCATGGAAAGTTCCCCCCTCCTATTTATTTCTAGCAGTAGGTGTTAATATGAGATCATTCACTACTAATACAAAACACACAACACAAACACAAAAGAAATATAAAATATAGAAAAATTTAAAAACCTACTAAGAGAAACAAGAAATTATAAAACCAGCTAAAAAATACATATCTCCCTTGTACAGCAGTTATTTATCAAAAATGTTTCTTGCTAAAAATGGAGTTTTACGCTACAGTTAGGAGCAAGAAAGCATCCAAACCTATATATTTCCATTTGTTTACAATTTTAATCATCATGCATCTGTAATAAATCTCCTCACAACTAAAAATGGAGCTGCATTTATAGGTGATTGGCCAATTTCCTTCCTCCCTTTTACTGAAAAATCAGCCAGCTCATTACCAAACAGACCACAACATAAAGGCACCCACTGCAGAACAATGGTCTTGTTTCCAGTTTTAAGAACTCTACAAAAAGTTTTCTAAAATAACTAATGTAAATGTAAATAATTAAATGATATAATGGTAAATACATATAGCTGTGGATAACTTTTAATTACAAGATTCTTAACATGTACATACTTAAGAATCAAATTTAATTACCCTGATCTAATGAACTGCATATAGAAGTCAAGTACATATATAACATATCATCTAAAAGAAATTGTTTTGGTTCAACATTTAATAAAAATTTGACAAGTTAATTTTTGAGTTTGAGACAGCATGCAACCTCCAAGTGAAAGTACGGCTCCAGCGTTCAACTCATGCTGCCTGACTCTGTAATTATTGACTTTGCCTTTTTTTCATTTACCTTTCATGTCTATATTTTATGAAAGTGTGTTTATTTCATGCAGTGTGCACTGCATTTTTGAAACTGTTATGAAGAAACTGAAGAAATGTTACATTCAATAGGCATTGCTTATTAAAAAAAAGTAAGAGCAAATTAGAAATGTTACACTTCATCTACGAAATTTTATTTCATAACACAGAAAAATCATATAATAATCCACCTTATTTTCAGTACTTTTTAAAATCAAATAGGTGTTAAGCTATTCTTGTTTTCACAACAATGATTTTATTTCAATATTTTTGCTCCTTTTCTTAATTTATTGAGGCAGTAAATGTTTCCTTTGCAGTAAAATGGTTAAGCACAAATAAAAGTGTGAAAAGACTTCTGTAAAAAGTATTCTAAATAACAACAGGTAAATCTAAACTAAAAATAAAATTCTTTTTTAAATGTTACTTTTTTAAAAACACACCTGAGTACTGGAATAAACAGACAGTAAAAAAATCCTGAATAAGCTCTGTGGTCAGAAGAACAGCCAAAAATGGCTTAAATTAGGATTCTTAACATAGCATGAAAGCATACCTACTAAATATAAATGTGAGACATTTAATCAAAAACATTTTTACATATGACAGCAACAATTTTAACCAGCAATCTACTATATTAATTACAGAAAAAGATATTATTAATTATGAGAGAAAAAAACCATACCTGAGAAATTCTTCATGCTGAGATATAAGCGGAGATGGATGAGGCATGGGGCCTCCCATATGTGCATACCTTTCACGTTCCATAAGAATTTGCCTTTGCAGCTGCTCATGATGGGCAAGTTGAGCTGTTATCTATGGCAAAAAAATTTTAAAATGTAGTAATGTAACAGTAAGATAACTCTTAAATAATTAGAAAATAACTTTGAAATATACCTGATGAGCAAACTGTTCTTCATACGGAGGTCTCAACATCCCAGATGCAGGATGCAGAAGTTCTGCTCGTGGTACAATCCCTGGTCTAGGTGCTCCAGAAGCATAACCAGTAGGAGGCAACAAAGGATGTGTACCTGATGAAGGATGTACACCAGGTTCCATACCTGGATGAGGTGGCACTCCCATAGCAGCAGCAGCTGCAGCTGCAGCTGATACAGCATCATGAGGATGCAAATGTAGGTGGGTATGTGCATGAGCATGAGTATGTGCATGGGTGTGGAGTTCCGGAGCAAGTCCAGCCATTTGTAAACGTAAGAGTGGATCAGTACCAAGCATATGAGCTCTTTCAGCATTTAAGCGGTCAATTGCAGCTTCAGAAACAGGAACATTTGGTGGTATACCCAGTCTCTCACGTTCAGCTGGAGTATATAAGCCAAAAGGTCCATGATTCATACCTGCATGGGCAGGTGTAAGACCAACTGATGGACCACCTTGCAAGCCACCATATCGTCTCTGAAGTTCTATTACATGTGGATCGTAAGTCAGAGGCATACGTGCTTTCATTTCATATTCGGCTTTCAATTTATCATGGAGATCACGCTCTCTTTTTTCCCTCTCCATTTCCATTTCTAGTCTATAGCTGTAATTATAAAAATATAAATATGTGCAAAATGGTCATAAAATACGCATTTAATTTTTTCAGCTTTCATTTTTATAAAAATCGTTAAATTTTGTTTATTGAAAAGCACATTCATTCAATAATGGATTTTTGTCTTGGTTCCCATTCACTTAATGACATGGGCTTTACATTACGTATCTTTTTATCTTATGTTGTAGATTCTATGCAATTAAAGAGAATTAATTTCTGAAAGTTGCAGTACGAATATGAAATGCCCACATCTTTTAAATTACTTAAATTTTATCAAAAAAACAAAGCAGGTACTTAATTTTGATTTATATAAATCTAATTCTTCTAGCTTTTCAAAATGAAATTAATACATATAGATGAAATATATAAAAAATTGCTTAGGTTTTATGCTTTAATCACTTTTAGTGAAAGAACATGAGTAAAACTACTCATGGTAAAAGTTCCTGCTCTCTCAGGGAGCATGTATGATATATGCTACTAATGCTGGTGTTAAGTTTTCCCTCATAACTATCTTTGAACATAGATTCAGTTATGCTCACTAAGTTAGTATTTTTCAATGTGGCAACAATTTGCACTATAACAGTTTGCGATCCCTGGAAGACTTCCACTAAATTCACACTTACAACTGTCCATATTAATATAATTATATCCTGACTGCCATAGTGAACCTGGAACAGCTGCTTGGCCTGGAACATGATCGAAAATACTGCCTCTTCTCAAAGTACTAAAGCATTTGCAAAGCATTATGACTCTATGTCACTCAGTTATGGCAATTACAATAAGGATCTGATGATTCTGACACTTTAAAATCTGCTGAAGGGCAACAAGTGAATGATGGACCAAAAAAATATAAACTGCTGATTGCCTCTGCAAGTTTTCCTAACTCCATCCATCCAGGCAAATGGAAGCCCATGGCTGCTAGTGAAGTAAACTGCACCACTACTTCTAATATTTTTTACACCTTGAAAGCCCAAACAAATATGCCTTCTTTATTCGAACAAATTCCAAAGAGTCCCCATTAAATTATCAACAACTTGAAATTTTTTTTTTCAGCCAATGGCTTAATTTTTAAATTCCCCTCCAACCAAAATGAAAAACTGAAGTTGTTACTTACCAAGGCTTCAATCCTCTATGAGACACAAATAGAACCTCCTATTATCTCCTGAAGAGAGAAAGTCACACCAACTACTGGAAAATTCCTTCAAAATGCACAGTTAAGAGAAAAACCCCTGAAGTTCCATTTTCTGTTGCAAATGAGAAATATAGATGCAAAAATCTTGATGCTTTTGTCCTCTTCAGACAAAGACAAGCTCAAGCAAAAAGCGTAAAAATTATTTTTCTCATGCTAACATTCGCTGGTCATGCTGACCACCAGCAATTCAACTCTAATCCAGCTGTTTAAAAAATCTCCTGTCTCTGCCTACAGCCTCACCCTAAAATTTGTAAGCTGTAAGAAAGTTAACACAGACTACATAATTAAAGATATAATGGCAAAGCTTTTATATTTTCAAAATTACTTAACCTTTTAAACCTAAAGAATTATATTTAGATTAGATCCTTGATCTCATTATATAAAACTTTCTATACAATACTATGAAACCCAGCTAAAATATGATTTTAGCTGCCTATACTAACTGATCGATTGTATCACTTAAAGTGTCATATTACGAGAGTTCTCCAAAAATGAATAATTTACTGAAAACAAACACATCAAAGTTTAGTAAAATTAGCAATAAAATTAAATCCTAAATGAACTTTTGCTATTCTATGGGAAAATTTTGCACAGAACTATCTCTGATATAAATAGTTCTAGATAAAGTTGAGTTATTCTAGACCTGAAATGACACCACCTTATTTAGTTGGAATATATGTAGCTTTACTTGCATATTATTCCTTCAACCATGAAACTGTCACCAAACAGAGCGATTTAGTGCCATTTACGGATAAGTGTGACTTAACAACACACTTGTAACATCTGCACTTTTGTTTGATGTAACTGTGATTGATTCTCGAGCCACGTTTTGCTTTTATGAACAAGAACATAAATTAATTGTTATTGCTGAATTTTTCCTTATGGGAGCAGAGATTAAATTTTGAACTGTGTTTCACAGAGTAACAAGCAGTGGATTAATTTAAAGTTATGGTATGCATTGATGGACATGATATGGTAAGCTGAATATAAATGACAAAACAGTAACAGATTGGAACTATTCCCTGCAGGAAATTTGCATTCTAGCATTGTAAACAATGCTTCTGGTAAAATCGGAGGGCTTAACAATCTATTAGAAATCAACGAAAGTCACGAAATAGGTTCCCTTCAGTTCCTTATTTTTTATATTACACCTTCAAGCCTGTATTTTTTACATGAAATAGGTTCCCCTCAATTAGGAATCACATCATTACACTTTTTGAACTCTACATACATACACAAATTTCAGATCAAGAGGATGGCAATCAACTAAAATTATAAAAAATATCAAGCCAATTAATCAAAACAGATATAAGAACGCTTCTATGCATATGAATATCAAAAAAAGAACAAGAAGTATTAATCACCTTTCTCTAGCAGCAGCACCATACATTCCTGAACTTAACTGATAATGCAAGATGGGATCAATTCCATGAGGAAGACCAATCGGTTGTCCAGGTCGAGCATAGCCTGGAGGGAAAGATGCAGCATGTGGGCGTGCATATTCACTCAGTTGTCTTAAAGCAGGGGTGTCAGGTCCATTTCTTTGGACATGTCTATCAAAAGGACTAAGGTGATGCCCATCAGCCTGAGAACTTGAGCCTGCTTTATTTTCAGGAGTGGAACCTAACCTCTGCAAGAAATAAATTAGTTTTTAAGAAAAGAAAAGCAAAGCATGAAAACTTGGTATAATTTTAAAGCACACTATAAAGCCCATTCCTTTTAAGAATAGTTCTTTTCTTCTACCTAATCCTGCATTTTTACTTTTCAGTTGTAAATTTGCTATAAATTTTGATTTGCATTTCACAGCTTTTAAGTTCTAAAAGTTCTAAAGAAACAACTATGACCTATAATCATTAAAGACCCCCAATTAACCAGAAAATGCTTAAAATATGTGTATTTATAGCTGGAGCTGTATATGTTATATATATGTGGAGTATATTAATTATAAAAAGGCATTTTTCAAATGCATTATACAACAATTTTTTACAATGGGTATCAAAGTATGAATGTTAACTATTTTTCTTTTATTATTTCATTTTATCATTCTTATCTTTTTTTCATCAATATTGAATGTAGATGATCTCATTTTTATCTTTTGTTCTTCAAAATGCATTTTCTCCAATTAAATTGACTTTTTAGATTTTGACTTATGAATACTGCGTTAATACTTAAATCTTACAACTGCATTAGTACTTAATTATCAATTAAATTATTACATACATAATCTTATTATTTTAAGAAATTTCGCCATTTTTTTGTTTCAAAATTCAATGACATTTCAAAAACAGAACTCTAATTGCAAGCAAATTACATTTAAGGCGTCAAACGGCCACAAGCAGCTCGTAACCCGCAGTTTGGCAATGCCTGGTAAAAGAAGATATTAATGATTATGATGCACTGAAGTTTTAATGGAATTTCAGCCAATATCTCAAGAGTGCATAATTTATTTTTGCTCTACCTGAAAAATGCCATCTGAAAACTTTGTACAGTTCAAGTCAAGGTTAAGGGCAAATTTTGATTGCTGTCAAGAGAAAGGTAAAGATTTTAAATTGCTACATGATCTTACAGTTTCAGAGAAGATATTTGGTGAACTTGCTAGTGAATTAAAGACACAAATAGCAGATAAACTGGAAGAGACATTGTTCGAACCCCAAACTTTAGGTCGCGAATGCAATATTTGCCATAAAAAAGTAAACAGAAAACAGAATTTCTTTTTTTTAAATCATCTGCAATTACTGATAATAAAAGATGCAAGCGAAATTATGTTAATATCATTATTATAATTACAAAATTGTTTCAAATGCATATGTATCTGGAGTAAAAAATCATACATGCATTTTGCATATTTCCACATTTCACTGTTGTCCAAATTTTAAAAGGTTTTCAGTAAATGAGTGCGTTGAAATTATTAAATAAAGTAAGCTTTGCTTCAAATGTTTTTCTTCAGGGTGTAATGTTAAAATGTATAGAGCCAGAAATAGTTTCCGTGGAAAAGCACATCGTCCTTCTTTTGAAAATAAATAATGCCGATGACAGGCAAACTCAGTGTTACTCTTTGGTGGCAGTACACATGCTAGCTGTGTTGACAGAACAAAATTCAATGAAACAACATGCAGTTTATGGGACAGTGGCTCAAACATAAGTTGGAGTACAAAGTCCCATGTTCAGCTTTTCCCTTACTGAAAAATTATATGAAACAGTAGAATTAAACTTATAGAATATGATGCACTCCTGTGGATTAGTTTTAGCCGAATGTGAGGGGCTATTGTGAGGGGAATAGGGTTTTGATTCCTTTCTTGGAAACAAGTGAACTAAAAGGAGCACATGATATTATAATCTAACTAGTCCACAGAACACACTACCTCCCCCCCAAAAAAAAAACTATTTTAAAGAAAGCAAAAGTATTAAAGAAGAGTCCTTTAATTTCTTTTAATTTTTTCTTGGACAACAGTGGGTTAGTACATGTGGCAGGATATTTAAGAAAAGCTCGCTGCTTATCAGAGTCTGTAAAACATCAGATAATACTGTCTAAGAATCATCTTGTTACAAAATTATTAATGAAATTTTATCATCTTAATTACATGCATGGAAGAGCAGAATTGGCTATTTCCGTGAAAAAAACAAAAATATTGGATTATAAGAGCAAGCAATGTAATACACAGAGAAATAAGAAAATGCATTATCTGTGAAAGGCTTTGGTCTGTTTTTGAAACAAATGATGGCAGACTTACTTTCTGCAAGAACAAATCCTGGAAGAGCATTTCTTAGATGTGGTACTAATTTTACTGGACTATCAACCTCTGACATTGTAGGGAAGTTAAAGTACTGAAAATGTATGTGTGTGTGTTTGTGTGATGCACAACAGAAGCCATCCATTTAAAGCTTGTAAGTGGTTTTAGTGCTCAGCCATGTATTGCAGCACTAAAATTATTCATTGGTCGATGAAAGAAGCTAGCTGAAATATTCAGTGATTGTGGAACGAATTTTATTGGTTCAAAAAATTATTTAAAATCTTGTCCAAGAGAAAAAACTGGTGCTTATTTGACAAATGGAAGCATTAAATAAACAATGAATGCTCCATCAACTCATCATTTTGGAGGCCTGTGTGAGGCAACTGTTAAATCCACAAAGTTTCATATGAAAAGTGTTAAAGGATCACAGATCCTATCACAAGAAGTTTTCTATATGTATGGTGGAGACTGAAGCAGTACTTAACTCCCATCCTTTAGTGGCTGCTTCTGAGGGCCCAAATGATTTTCTATCATTACACAGGGTCACTTCATTATCGGTTTGGAGTTAAAAAGTGTTCCAAAACCTGATTTTACAAATGAGAATGAGAAAATTCCCATACATGAATGATGAAAATTAGTTACACAGATTTCCCATCCATTTAGGAAATTGTGGTCAAAAGACTGTTTGACTCAGTTGCAAGTGTGCAACAAATGGAAAATTCCTAATTACAATTTATATGTGAATTGATTTAGTGTTAATTAAGGATGAGAATTTGCTGCCATTTAAGTGGAAAATGAAATGAAGAATAATTCACACCTATAAAAGAACTGATAACAGAGTAAGAGCAGTGAACTTGAAAACTGTTCCAGTGAAATGAAGAGACCAATCCATAAATTGGTCCAATTTCCCATGGAATGATTGATTGATTTCATTATGTTTTATATTTACAGTTAGCATTGTTTAATTTTCATCTGAGCTGATGACTTGATCATGGGAGCCCAGTGAGTTACTACATCCACTCTGTTGTGGTCAACTGACAAAGGATGATGTATCTTCCTTTTTTTGTTTTGTATCCAGTGTGTGTATAGGTGGAATAAATGGGTTGCCTGCTATAGTACTCTTAATTTTTTCTAGAGGAGTTTGATTTTTGTCCCCTGTATAATGAGGTGAAGACATTGGGAAAAAAAATTATGATAAAAATGCTTTCTGAGAATGATGATTATGGAAATGGATTCTAAGATACTACTAAATCTACACATTGTTTTAATGTAACTAAAAGTCATTTATTTTTAAATAGCTCTTCATAAAAACCAAAAAACGGCTTTGCAGAAAATTTGAAGCTTAAAATTGCTCTATTTCACGTGCATAAGACACACTATAAGCAATCAATAAACAAATCATACAAGAAATTCAAATTTAATTATCTTTGTGAATGAGCTGAAACATAAGAAGAACTGAATACATTAAAAAATATTAAGTCCATTATGGGCAACTAATAATAATTAAAATAATGCATAAAACCAGTTTTCTACAATGTAAATAAAAAAACAATTTTCAAATTTCTTATTTTGTACTCCAAATATATTTAATAATTAAAGCATTTGACAGTTTGAGATGCAGTTCTGAAGATAATTATGAAGCTGAAGTTTCATGGTGTCTGAATTTTAACAGTAAATATTACTAAACATCAAATCAGACTAATAGTACCTGGTTCAGTTATCTAATTTCAGATCAATAAATAAATAATTTTTTTTTTGTCCTTCACATGAATACAGTAATGTACACTATAAATTTTTATCTAGAAGCATTAAAAAATTAATTTTAAAAAATCTGACACTTACTGCTTTAGTCTCCTCTCTCTCTTTTTCTGCAGCTTTCCTTGCCCTCTCTTCTCTTTTCCGCGCAAGTTTTGAATCAGGTACGGGTTTAAATGTAAGATCCGTTCTGGCACATGAATTGAATTCCCCTCTGTTCCAATGACGTAGGAAACTGTAAAATATTTAATGAATAAAAAAAAAAAAAAAAAAAAAAAAAAAAAAAAAAAACACAATTTCTCCCTAAAAATGTTCTGAAGGAGCACTGAATTACAGTTTCAAAACAATACTGAGTTCAAGTAATATTAAACTACTAAAGACACACACACAAAAAATATATATATATATATATATATATATTCTTATAACACTGGTACAAAATAATCAACTACTATAAAAATGCGAAAGTGTTACAATTCTACATATGTAGTATATATCTCAATTATCTGGGCTAAGGCCAGAGAAGCAGATCATGAATTGCAAAAAGGAATAATCCATACTATGAATGCACGTTTCTTTATTTATTAAAAAAAAACCCACTAATTTTACTTATTTTGTAACCTTTGGACATGCATATGCATTGTATGAGGTTATCATAGAAAATAAAGCCGCAACTAAGTAGTACTTAAAGCATGTTTGGACTTGCACACATTTGATTTTTACACATTCTCGTGCACAGTGTTGAGTGTGCAGACATGGCTCCCGCCACACATAGATAATCGAGAGTACACCATGTTGGATTTCAGATGACATGAAGTTTGTATTTTATATGTACTTTCATTTTATTTTATTTACTTGACACTTTTTAGCTACTAATTATTGTTATTAGTTTTGTTTCTTGGAAGTGGTAAAAAAACAACTTACAGAATTAGTAAACATATGTTTGTGTACTAATTAGGATTATTAAAAGAATGTTTTGTTATGTATACGAGCAATGTTTTATTTAAGATCCAAACCTATTTTCAGCAATAAATGACTACTTTAGAATATGTTTATTACTTTCTAGAGTCTGTGACATGCTGGTAGCATAATACAGTACAAAGTCTGAGATCCGGACATTAAATATCCAGAATGATCTAAAATCCAGACCTCCTAAGACACCACCAACAAATTTTCTTTAGGATTTTTTTGAGGGGGTATGCTTTACACGTGCGCATTTGATTTCAGGTCGAGGCAATAAATTTTTTTTTTTACATCACTGAATATGTTGATTAACCCTGGCCAGGGTTTTTTCTAAGAAAGCACAAAATTTCCAAACCCACTATCAGAAAAAATTATTTTCTTGATTTTAATGTAAAAATTCTCCTTGTATTAATATATTGCCTTGATTTCTTTGGCATATTTTAATTTGCTTGTAAATATATACGTTCTTACAGATATCACAAAGAATATTCTAGGCCGTATATATATGGCCTTGCTAGTTAGAGGGTTAAATTTGAAATACCTTACACTTTGCCAAGTGGTAATACATTTCTTTTTTTAAATAGCTGTGTTTGTAATTAAATTTACATGACAAATACTTTAAGCTTTGGCTAGTAACAACACATTCCTTTTAAATTGCAGAGTTTTCTGATTAAATTTTAAACATTTCTTTGAAACAATTGAATTTTATGCTTTGCCGATTGGCAACAAACTGCTTTTAAATTGTTGAGTTCGTAAATCAAAATGGCACTAAACTTACATTAAATAGGAAATAAATTGAAAAAATTCAAAATTTGGTCTTTGGGGTGAATAGATTTAGGTGAAGGACTAAGTGTGTTCAAATTTTGCCATGCTAGGAATATACATATATATATATATACAGATACTTTACTATTTAATAATAGAAATGAATTAGATGATTAAATTTATTGGGAATGATTAATACTGGCAATGAAAGAGACATCCAAATTGAGCACAACACAGAACATCATTATCAGTAGAATTAAATTTAAAAAGAATAAGAAATTTGCTGCAGAAATTCTGACTTCATACAGAAATCAGCATCATAAAATATACCCGAATTACTGAAAGCTTTTTTTTCTGCAACGAAATCCTTGTTCATCAGTGGTATTTCTTATTTTAAACCAGACATTTAAATAATAAATATTCAATTTCTTATAATTTTCAGCAATTCCTTTTCACATTAACATCAGTTAAGAGAAATTTTAAAGTATCAGCCTTTTCTCACATTTTATATACAAGCAAAATCAAATTAAATTATTTTACTCTGCTTTCAAAAAAAAATATTTTGAGTTCTTTTTTAAAATTCCTGAATCTTATGATATTTTACTTTCTACATGACAATGTCCTGGATCATTCAGCATCAAGTTCTTGTCTTGATGTTGTTCTTATTTTATGCGGCAAAAACAGATGTTATAAAAACATTACAACAGCTCACCCACAGGATTTCTCTTCTACTGAATATTTCCTATTCCCAAAACAAAACTGATTTTGAAGAGTCTGAACTAACTTTATTAGTAGTACGATATCCGAAAGCTGTAATTAAACACTTGAAAAAAGTCCCTTTTAGGAGCATCGTGCACATACTGAAAGCATCGATCAAGAACAATAGTGAATCATAATTTCTGTCGAAGGGGGGAGCACAAATAGATTCAATAAATGCATTAATACAATATTTTGCATTTTTTACAGCCTTAATCATGGAACTTTTGGACAGCATTATCTTGTAATATCTTTGTACACATTATCATAATGTAGCAGGTTTAGGGTTTGAATATTTTAGATATAATTAACAAAACACTCAATTTTTTATAAGAGAATTTTTAATTGAAGAAAAAAAATTTTTGGATAAATTACTGAAGGGGGATACAATACTTTCTTAAGGTTATCATTAAAAAGACTGAATACTATTGCTTCTAAATTTGACTTTCAACACAAAAGATTATAGATAGCTATACTTACATGGCTGATTGACTCCTGTGGCACTCAACATCCTCAACTCTGGGCTCAGGACTAGGGCCTCGAAAAGGAAAATGAGGCTCTGCTTCTTCTTCTTCTTCAATGGTAACTGGTTCTTGAATTACTGAACACTTTTCTGACTCAGGTTGCCGTTCAGATGGAACATGCATTTGATTTTGAGGTAATGTGACCTGTGAGGGAAGGTTTGCCACGTAAGTTGTAGGTGGTAAATGTTGTGAAGGTGTAGGCAAACCAGACTGTGGATGCAACTGTGGCAAAGGGTGTGGCCGAGGCAGATGATGAGGATGATTGCTAGCCTTCAAAGATGCTTGCTGACCAATCCCTATTTGAGAATACAAAGAATTTTGATGTGCTGGCTGGGGAACTGCCTTTTGATTTGGAGCACTTGGTGTACCTTGGCTTTGTAACGAATATGATGATGGAGATTTTGAAGACCCATGTGAAGAAGACTGAAGAGGCACTGATGAATGTGATGACACAGGTGGAGACTGCCGAGATACTGAACTTGGCTGAGAGTTACGCGGGAATGTTGATGTAGTGTCACTACTATGTGTATGCGACTTACTTGGAGGAGGTGATTCTTGGTACTGCTGTGGATTTGTTGTATATGGTGATGAAGTTGGTGGAGGTGTATGAGTATTATTGGGAGAATGGGAAGGAGTAGTAGAATACTTATGTTTTATTGGCTGAGGTGGCATTTGAGGAAATGGAGGCAAAGCAGGGGGATATGGATACTGAGGTGAGAAAGGTCGATAATTAAATGCTGACATAGATGATTGTGAGGTAGCTATAAGAGTCGAATGTCCAGGATAAGGCATTTTAGAATGGTTATGATAAGAAAGTGAAATTGATGATGATGCTGATATGGAACCTGTTACAGTACTATTTGTCATTGCTATTGATATGCTATTAGAGAAAAGGGCTGTAGATGAAGCAGGAGCATAGGCATGAGGATGATGTACGGGTTCATGAACTAATGACGGAGGAGGTGAAGCTGCAATATCAACAGGTTCCATTTTTATATTTTGAGGAGAAGGACCAGGATACTGATGTGGATTTGGTATAATGGCTTCTTCAGGTTGATCAACACTTGGTGACTGATATCTAGTTGGTTCTGTAACAACTGGAGAAGAAGGCTCTTCTGCAGCTGGAGCAGATTCCTCTAATGATGGCCCATAGTTGACTGGTGAAGCAACTGGCGATGGTGTATATGATGTCGCAGTTACTTCTTCTTTAACTTTTTCAATAAGTTCCAGCTGCTCAGGTGGATTTTCAGGCTCATTATTCTCTGGTGTTTCTTCTACTTCATTTGTAATTATTTCTTGTTTTATTTCTACTGGGCACAAAGCTGGTTCGGGAGTGACTGGTGGTACAAATTCTTCTTTCACAGTAACAGGCAACTCAGTATCTGCTGTAGTGGCAGCTGCTTCAAGAGGTCTGTCAAAAACAATGCATTTAAAAGTTAAATCACAGAATGAATTTAATAATTATATCAAAAGGATATTCATGATTTAATGAAAAAAGAAAACTACACTCCAAGTAATATTATTAACACTATAAATTATTTCCCAGCACAAACACTGTTTTGTTAAAAAAATATCAGAAGAGAGTCATTTCTTTTGATTAAATTGTAAATGATTTAGCTCTAATAACCAGCACATTGGTAATACTCAGAAAGTATATCAGAATGTTAATAAATATATTTTTACATACACTTCTGGTTCTGTCTCATTTGCAGCTGGAAGCTGAGGTAATAATGGAGCAGGACTTGGAACAGGACTAACAGCAGGGCTTGGTGAACTAGGAGCTTCTACATCTGGAATGGCTTCTTCATTTGAAACACTACTTTCTGTGCATACAGATTCAGACGGACTCTCTGATCTATTTTTCTTTTTTAAGCTTCCAACCTTCTCCTCCTCTTCATCTTCTACAGCATTTTTTTCTTCTTTAACTCTCTTTTTATTTTTTGAAGAATCTTGTGGTTGCTTCTGAAACAAAGTCAATATCACTCTTATTTTAAAATTTCTAATAAAGAACGGTTTTGATGAACTCATATTTAGCATTAGTAATAATCAACTTATATTTCTACTGCATTTTTAATACATCTTTGAAAAATTGTCCAACAATCTATTAAACTAGGAATTAGTAAATTAATAACAAAAACACTTTATTTTGAAATTAGGGAAAAAAATTAATGAACATTTTAAACAACATTACATAAACTAATGGATGCATATAATAATGAAACAACTTTTAAAAATTAAAAAAAAAAAAAAGTTTTCTTCAACTACCATGTGTAATACTTTTCTGAAATACTCAGAGCTTTTTCCATTAATTACTTTCTCTCTTCTTTAAAAAGAAAAAAAATATTTATTTGCATTACATTTAATAAGAGTTTTGCAAGCAATATTTAACAATTTACAATCAGAATTAATGCATGACTGCCTCTAATTGATGCGAACATTAGATATTCCATTCAAGATTTAATTTAATTCATATAATTGTGTACATGAACATTAAAATAAAAATGCTTCAGCACAAGTAGGAGATACAAGACATGTTATACAGTATAAAGTTCGAGATCCGGACGTCCAATATCAGGAATAATATAAAATCCGGACCTCAAAGACAGAAACTTTTTTTTTTTGTACGCATTATGCATTTCATTTTTCCTTGCATAACAAAACATGTGGAGAGTTCCGATTCCTAATTTCACTTAGGCATTAAATAAAATATCTCGTTATTGAATAAATAAATCATTTAAGTATAAATTTGTGAGATCAATAATTTGGCTCCCTAGCTGGGTATCTGCTTGGCATACATCTCAAACCCAAACATTCTCCATAGGAACATCGTTACACCTACTAGTATTTTATATCCCTGAGGCCCACCTGGCGAATCATTATTTATTATATTTTGCTTTCATCACCGCATGTTTATCAATACACGACAACTTGAGTAATGACTCAGGCAGCAAGGTCTAAACATTTTTTTTATAGTAGTAACTGAATAACAAGAGTATAGCAACTTTTTATACTGACATTATGCTTGGCGATGATTAAATGCACTAAGAAATGTTGACGAGGAAAAATTAACAAAAATTTCTTTTCATATATGCTACAAATAGATTTTGTTCATGAAACTCATAGGCCAAAAGATTACATTTATTGCTATTTAAGTTAAGAATAACCGATATGTTATTCACATAAACCCAGAACCAGTGTCAGAGTTCATACAATCGCACTGGGCGGCAGAATTTAGGGAAGATAAAATTTTTGGAGTTTGGAGAAGCACTGAGCAGCAAAATTGAGGGATGACAGAATTTTTATAATTTAGGGAAAGCACTGGGATTCAAAATTTAGGGGGCATCAAGAATTTAGAACTTGGAGATGCTTTGTACTAGAATTTAGGACTTGCAGAGACCGCATCAGGCAGTATCTAGCGCTAGCCATAGATAAGCTTTAAGTATATATGGAAGTTTATTTATTCAGAACTCAGCATGTGCAAGAAACAGATGTAGGTATAATAAATAACTAAACTAAGGCTTAATTCAGTATGCAGTAGAAGCAGGACAAAATTTAGTGGAACAACTTGTCTTTCGTTGCCAATATTATGATACATAGCCAATAATATATAGTGAATGCTATTAAGCTAGGCTAAAATTATCTTCACCAATTCTAAGGAATTTCAGTTAATGTAGCAGACTGCGCTGCTCCTTAATCTTCTAATTTGATCCAGCTTATTATTTTTTGCAGACTGTTGTTATTACAGCAATTTTATAAAAATTAAAGCTTGAACTTTTGATTATGTCAAAAAGAATTTCTAATTCTGGAGCTGCAAAAGGATCTACAAAGCGAAAGCATGTTTCGATGTCCATTAAACAAAAAGTGAAATTGCTGTAAACAATGGATAAACACATATAAAAAATAAATAAAAAAAAATCTGAAAGATTTCAGATTTTAAATTACATCTAAAGGCGCGTTTTTTTAACGTTTCGTGTGCTACCTTTTTTTTATTAAATATCATGTACTACGTACTCAAACCATAAAATTCAGTTCAAAATCAATATCGCAAAATCATTTTAAAATGAACATATCTTTAGAATTTCCGTAAGTCTCGTGCGCTGGAGATAAAAATGTTTTTTTTTTTTTTTGTTTTTTTTTCCGTACAGTGTTGCCATTGCTTGCTTTGAAAATCATTTAGTTTGTTAATCAGAAATTCGTTGAAATGTTACAAAACATAAAATCGACAATAAAGCAAATTTCAAATTCAAAATTAGGGCTTCCAGATGTCCATATTCGCAGTAGGATTACGTCATTCAAAATTCGATGGCTCTAGATTTTATCACAATGCGAGAAACATGCATATGCAGATTTTTCATTTTTTAAAATTTAATGCAGAGCGATAACATTTAGTGGCAACAATTTGAAAAGTGAAACGGGCATTCAGAGTGAATCGACGCAAAATCACAAAACGAAAGTAATAGTCCTTCGGGACTAAATCCCTTTGGACTAATTATCTGAGGAGTGATTTTTTTCTTTTAAATTTCTTGTGGATTCTGACACCCCACTCGCAATGAATAACAGAAAAATTGTTCATTATGCTAAAAGTGAAAATCATGACAAAGTGATGATTGTATAGGTCAGACAACATCATAGCGAGGGCATGCCATTGATGGGTCCAATGCTAATGGCTGAAGCCAAAATATTTCATGAAGAAATAAATAAACTTAAAAACTGAGTGCACATACTCGACAGGCTGGTTAACCTAATTTAAAAATCGCCATGGTATAAGACAAATATAAAAATTTCATGAACTTTGAACAAGAAATTAGGTCTGTTTATAGAATTAAAAAGAAAGTATTAACACAAAAAAACAAGCAATTTAGACAACTTACATTGAAAGAAATGTTTAGTAAAGTAAAAAAATAAATTGTAAACATTTTTTGTTTTGTAAATTTTGATATCCTTTAGATCATAAATGCTCCTCTATTTCATAAATCTTGATTTTATATTTTTAATTGTACAATTTCTGCATGCCATCTTACTAGATTTAAATTGATGTTCTATTATCCGGAAAAATCCCAAATCCGGGATCGCCGAAGTCCCAATGAGTCCGGATCTCGGACTTTGTAATGTATATATATATATAATGAATGCAGCCGATTAAGTCTTATCTAACAAAAAGATAAAGACTGTAATACACTAAACAGTGCATCAAATCCCAGTAACAGTGTGCAATAAATTCAACTTGTTTCGCATAGTCAGACAGCATAGATTTAAAATGGAATTTTATTTCATACTTCAAAATCGTACTAAAAACAAAAGTTAAAATTAGTTTATAGTGTTAGTGATTATAAAGATAGTATACAAGCAGTTTGATTGATTTTGTAATGCCTATAAATTGATTAAAGATGAGTTTTTTGGCTTTCACGACAAAAAAACAAGAGAAACTGAGAAAGTAAGCAAGCTATTTTTTTAAAAGCAGACTTGAACAGTAGGTAAAAGAGTATGAAATCTTTTTCACATATTTTGTCTGACAAACAAAAGCTTCAGTGTTTGTCAATTTCATATGAGATGCGTTTTTGTGTTTTAAATACCAGTTTTTTTTTTTTTTTTTTTAAATGATGAAACTTAAATATATATGGCTATGATCCTGAAACCAAGGTTTAAAACTTCACAAAGAAACTATCTAGTTTACCTCATGAACACACAGACGAAATAGATACCTAAAAATCTAAAAGTTTTTAGATTTTACATTATGCCCAAAGAGAAGTTTTTTTAAAGTTTTGTGTGTTGTTACCTTTATTTATTAAACATCATGTTCTTCGCACTTAAACCATAAAATTCAACAGAAATATCGCAAAATAATTTTAAAATAAGCATATCTTTACAATTTCCTATACACAGTCTCGTGCATTGGAGATAATTTTTTTTTTTTTTTTGTACGGTGTTAAAGTTGCTCACTTTGAAATTGCTGATTTTGTTAATCAAAAATGCGTTAAAGTTTTACAAAATATGAAATACATTATAAAACAAATTCCAAATTTGGGCTATTCGAGTGGAGATATATGTTATTACAAATTTGATGGCTTTAGATACCGTTGTTTTATCGCAATACAAGAAACATACATTTATGCAGATTCTTCATTATTTAATTCCTTTAAATATAATGCAGGGTTGTAATATTTGTTGGTAACAGTTTGAAAAGTGAATCAACTGCCAAAATGAAATTAATTGCCCTTTGGTCTAAAACAAGATTAATGTCAAAATTATCTTATTATTTTCTGAAAGCAAATAGCATTTCTCAGAATATAAATGAACATCAATATTAAATATCATCTATCTAAAGTGAGTACTTTTACAAAAGATCAGTATCCCATGAAATTGTGGCGATTTTTGTAATTAATAACTGTTAAAATTGCATCACAATAATTTTAAGAAGTAAATGCTAAGTAAGATAAGAACTTTTCCAGTTTCCTTAATCATGTATAATAATTATAAGCAATTAGAAATTTTTATGTAAACTTTAATTTCAGAAAACTATTCAGAAACGTTCTACATGGAAAGCAGCTGACTTTGAAAGTTGACAAGCTAGTGGTAAACATTACAAGTATGCACATTTTATTTCTTTCATTTTAATTAAGTAAAAATTAAACAGCATCTTAAGCCAACCACAGTTTTCCTCTTAAAAGTCTAGAAATGAATAACTGAAACCTCAAGTAAATGAAAAGCACATATTTCATGTTGAACATACATCTTTAAATACAGGGTGGTTATAATTAAAGTGACCCTATTCAGACCTCCTAGAACCTACTCTACTTATTGAACTTTAATGAAATTTGTTTTATATGTTATATGGACCACAAGGTAACGATTTCTGCAATAAAAATAGTTCAATTTTGACTACCAAGGGGAACTGCGACACCTAAAGAAGGCCAAAAAATTTGTTAAAATCATTAAAATTTATTCAATTGCACAATGTGCTTAACGTGTGCTCCATTGATGTCAATTACGTGCTGAAAGCGCATTATAGCATGTTCCATGGTAACACAAAGTAACTTTTGAGAGATTTCAGCAAGATGGCATGCAATGCTAACTTTCAACTCAGGTAAAGTCCTAATTCCTCCTCTATAAACATAGTCTTTTAGGAATCCCCACAACCAGAAATCACAGGGATTTAAGTCGGGTGAACGAGGATGCTGGGCATCTGGACAAACTCTGGATATTACTTGCTAAAGTTTACACGAAGCAGTTCTTTGACTTGGCGCCCTATATGGGGAGTTGCTTTATCTTGCTTCAAGA
>KK113260.1:0-17668 GCA_000611955.2 Stegodyphus mimosarum | reverse complement strand
CATGTTTCAGGACCTTGAGGAGTGAGAGTTAAAAAAAAAAAAGGTCCAAGGATAAAATCAGCAGTAAATCCACAAAGTGCACATAATCAGAATGCAGTGGTTGTTTGTGCAGGACATTAAGAGGTGAAGCTTGTTATTGTCATTACTGGCTTGTTAACAACTTTTATGAAAGTCAAATACTAATCAATGACCCTGCCATCAAAATCTGTCACTATGATGCTAATAACCCTCTGAAATGTAACAGACCCAAGTCAATTCCCAACTTGAATAATGATTATTTACTGGTTACGAACTTGTCTGCCTGTTGTGTATGATTCTTCTATAATATGTATATCCAATTCTCATCATATTCATGTATGTTAACTTTTCCTTCCAATTAATTAGATTTTATTTTGCAAGCTCAACCTCATACACGGCAATTTTGATTGTTCACAGCTCCCTCTAAACAAAACTGCGCCTCATTTGACCACAGAATTTTCCAAGGCCACGTCATCAACATTCATTCTCGCCAAAAATCGGCAAGCAAATTCAAAGCGTGTTTGGTGGTCTTGAGGTTGCAGCATTTGTACCAAGTGGATCTTATACAGATACTATTTTAAAATGGATTGCAGAATTTTTTGTACTGTCAATCAAGGAATCACCAATTCACGCTACACCGACCGAGCCCCTGCTGAAGAATAGCAGGAACTGGAGGTTCTTTCAACTACAGCAGTAGCGACTTCTTTGACAGTTTCATTCGCAACCAGTTTCCACCCTTTTCCTGGCAGCACACTCAAGTCTCGAGTCTCTTCAAATTTCATAATCATCTTCTTCAAACCATTCTTCGACATGGGCCCTTTTCGCAATCCCTTTAAACGACTATTCATGCAATGCACCTAAACTATTGCTGCCATTCTTATAAAACAGTTTTACCAGTAAGGCTTCATCTTTCTTTTGTAAGGGCATGATTATCAATGACAGGGGCACTCCCAATGATTTTCTGGCTCTGACTGCAAATCTCTTTATGTTTGACTAATTTGCATAAGGAATTTTTGAAAATTGCTATCTGGTGGTCAAAATTTGAACTATTTTTTATTGCAGAAATCTTTTCCCCTCAGTCCATATAACGTATATACCAAATTTCATCAAAATCTGATTAGCAGAATGGGTTTTACAGGGGTCTGAATAGGGTCACTTTAATTATAACCACACTGTACTTAAGAAATTACATTTTATGAAAACATCTATTGTAATTTTAATTACAAAAATAACTCTCAATCTTCAAGTATGATTTTTTAAAAACATTTTAAAGGGAAAACAATCAAAGTATTTTAACAACTGTCAGTATGCTACATTAAAAATATTGAGAAGACAAATTCATACTTTTTTTTTATCATGGTCTAAACTACCAGTGCTACAATTGCTTGCTGCCCCAGGAGATTTTCTACCTGCTTTTGTAACCGCTGCCCCAGCTTCATTACTGATTGTCTTAGGGCTTTGACGCTAAAATATGCAGCGACAGTACATTAATTTTACATTTAAAACATACAAAATATTAAAGTTATGAAATTTTAACAGCTCAGCAGAGCAAAATCAGAATAAAAATATGTCAGAGATTTAAAAAAAAAATAAATGTAAGAAAACAGCTTACATTATGCTTTATAACAAGTATATTCAAGTATTAAAGCTGTTTTATGGAGTTCAAAGAAGTTAATTTTGGTGATACATGACAAAGATACTAAAACAAATGCTTTAATTTTTATAAATTAAAAAAAATAACATTTATGAAAAAAAAATATTCTCACCTCTTTGCTTCTTCTAGTTCTCATCACATGTTTCCCATTAACACTATCCTCTTCCTTTACAGGTTGGAAAAGAAATGGTAAATTATCCTTAGAATCAACTGGGCGAAATTCTCCATGTTTTTTATAATACAGTCTGCATTCAGTGCACATAACTTGCAAATCTTTACCTACAGGAAGCCAGTCCTTTGAAGCTAATAAAAAAAGGGATTCATTTGACACTACTACAGAGAGGAATGTGATTATAAAAGCTTCACAAGTAGAATTGGTGTAAAAACAGGAAAACTACATATATTATAGGATTTTTCTTCACCTAAGTTTTTTTGGGTATTTTTAAGTGAACAAGGTAAAAACTTTGTGCCAACATGAAATCTATTTGGATGGCATAAATTCTAATGAGTCACAAAATTTCATGACAAGAATTACTTTTTTATTGGATCCAGAATAAATACAAAAATATAAAACAGGTTTAATGTGTGCAATGATGCCAAGGCTGAATGAATTATTAATTTATTATTATGAATTTGTCCAATTCTCCGATTTTCTTATAAGCAGCAACAGATTGCTTTATATACCAGAGAAGAGTGAAATTGCTGTTCACCTCATACACATGGCAATCTTTTTCTGCTTGAGAAAAATTAGACAGCTGCACAAATCTGGCATTCTTCACACTAAACTATAAGCTATTATGTTTGTCAACTGGCAACATAAACAAGCTGAGGTTACCACATAGAGCAATTCAGATAATAAAGGAGCATTGGTGGATTCAGAATTTGATGAAGAGGCTATGGTTGTAATAAAAAAAAAAAAAAAAAAAAAAAAGAGATCAAGCTGAAAATGGGGTGTGAAGTAACAATTCCATTTCAGATATACCTCAGATCACTGACCATGATCTCACTCCTCAAGATTTCTTGAAGTCTGAGTTACAGGAAGACCAAATGTATTCTAGCAAAATTGCAACGGAAGTTACTCGAAAAGGAAAGAAGAGAAGAAAAAAGAAAAGTTAAAAGTAACAAGAAAACTTAAAACTAACTCGATCATAAAATTTTTTCCATGTTTCTCTTGATACACAGCCTTGAAATTCACCTGACTATTTTAGCCTCATCACAGTTTTATATAGAGGCAGTTGCAAGCATAATTAATAAAAATAGAGATGAGGAAGAAAATCTTGCATGCATTTCAATATTTGTCTCGAGATTATAGAACATGACTGTGCTCAACCCTGCAGTCATCTGGAGGCTATGACTAATGTTGAGGGTGACTTCACAGAATAAATTCCATCTATAAAGCATTACTTTGTTCTTGTTTCTGGAATTTACAGATGCTTTTTCACACCACTTCTGCTAGCACATTTTATAGTTTACAAATGTTTGATAAAAGGAATTACTTTTGAATATTACATCCAGTTCCTGAAAAATTCCAAACTACACCATATATCTATAAGAATAATGCTTTGCTATACCCAGATTAAATCATCATATAAAATATGGGTACCTCTTTTCCCCAAAAAAGATAATATATTTCATAAACGGATTGGATTCTTTATTACAAATAGCACAAACCATGTAGCAAATAAAAAAAATACAGTAGTTATTTTATTTAATCTAATGACTAATAGAAAAAACAAAACAGTTATTTAATCATGGCTAATACTTAACAGCTATACTGGTAACTAAAAAACACAAAGGATTTGAATTACTAATCAATTCCAACTCCTTTTAATCATAAGTCCGGAATTCAAAACTTAAACAATGAAAGATTATCTCCATTACAGACTCACCATGGTATGTACGGATCAAGAGGATTCACCAGGAACTGAAAGTCGAACTACTAAGAACTTGTTATTATTGGCTTGCTAACAACTGTTATGAAAGTCAAAAACTAATTAATGACCCTGCCATCAAAATCTGTCACTATGATGTTAATAACCCTCTGAACTGTAACAGACCTAAGTCAATTCCCAACATGAATAATGATTAATTACTCGTTATGAACTTGTCAGCCCATTGTGTATGATTCTTCTATAATATGTATGCTCAATTCTCATCACATTCATGTATGTTTACTTTTCCTTCCAATTAATTTTTATTTTGCAAGCTCACCTATACCCTAATTTATTGCATGTCTTGTTTTCCCTATCACATTACTCAAAAGCATTCACATTTCGCCTATTGCTCATTATCATGCTTTCAGTAACTACATCAGTTCAACAGCTTTCTGAATTAACAGCTTTATTACTCTACTAATTTCCAAAGTTATATGCAATTCACTTATTATTCTTACTAACTTATTCTTCGTGGGGGGAGGAGTATTACTATTTGAATTTAGTTTACATTTTTGGTATTGATATAGAAGGCCCTAACTTTATTCTATTAAGGGTAAGGTCTCGCCACCTAGTCACCCTGGTGTGTACACTGTTCTAGAGGAGTTGGCCAATAAAAGATTATATGGCTGCACAGTGCCATCAGTTTAGATCTCATAATATACCTCTTCAAAAAAACTGTGTGCAACATTTAATTAAAACCTTGATGAAACTGAAGTCATTAGAGTTTTAAAAATTCATAGGCAGGGAAGTAAAGAAATTTACTCCATGGCATCTGTTTTACACCACATGTACTGCCAAAATTTTTACCCATTTAATTTTTATTTTTTGAAAGAGAGGGAATCATTGACAAGAGCACTGAAGATATTTGAAAGAAATAAAAATGACTACTTATTTGATTTACTTATTAGGCAGCAAGTATTTGACTTCCATAAGAAGGTGTAACAGAAATCAAATGAGTAAAATGCTTGTGTCTGCACAAAGCAGCCATAACTTGCCTCACGACAAATACAACTTTCATCTCTCTCAATAGCAGAAGGGCTTGATTCATAACTTGAATAAAATCTTTTCTACCAGAAATTACCTGGAATCAAATCTGAAGACTATCTGAGGTGGCTACAGAATCCTGAATGCCTAAAGACACAGTTTAGGCATCTCATAACACTTGAAGAAGTACATAACCCCAGATTTATAAAACCTATCCTCCACCCTTGGAGACAAACATTAGTTAAAGCATATTGAATTTTCTACTTCAGAGTCCTTTCCTTTATTTTTTTTTCATGGACTGAAATTTTAGTTTAACCATCAATATGCACTGCAGATCATAAGAAGATAAATCTCAATATAGTCACACTCAAAGATGATGCCTTAAATTGCATAAACGGCAGCAATTATTCATATGCAACAGCTATATGGGTTGACATCTTCATTCAAATGAAAAGTGGTCTTTGTCTCTCAAGAACACATTTTGGCATCTAAGCAATTCTTAAGAAAGCCAACACAATAAATACAAGCTTTGTAAAATCCACCAGTAAAACTCATAAAAGTTAAGTCCACCAGTAAACTCGTGGTTTTCAAGAATGAAAACTTAAGCACTGGAAAGGATGCATCATACAAAGGATGGAAGAATGCTGAACAATTTTGCTGCTTTACAAACACTGTCACTTCTAGTATCCATTCTTCAGAACTACATCAATTCTTGAAAGATTCTAACATCCGAAAAGCTTAAGTTCTAAATGTTATTGAAATTAAAATTTTTTCAGCATTGTGTTGTAATCAGTTCTTTTTAAATATTTTGAAAATATTAGATTAAAAGGCTATAGATAATATTAAGCAGGTTTAATTTTCAGAAAATGAAATTTCTCTAAGATGACTGACATTTCTCTTCATCACTGATAAACATTCTGATGGCTTTAAATAATTTGTTTAAAATTTTTTCAGTACCCTTTACTTCAACATCAGATGCTCAGAATGTCTTAAAAAATAATAGATAATTAGATAATGCAATACAATATGGTACAATATTTAATAATACATAATTAGATAATGTCTAATAAAACACTGCACTGACCTCCTGAACATGTACAACCATTTTTTTTTTTTAATTTAAAGAAATATATCTGATCTGAACACCATTACTTCCATGTATGGCCTATTAAATTATACACATACATTTTTTGCTGCACTTTATTTAAAATTATTTCTTCTAATTATTCTAAGATATGTAACCAATCTTTCAAGGTAAGTTGAAAATGACATAAAAAATTACAAATTTCGGATTAAACATCCTGATCAAATTTTGTCATACGGGAGTTAAAAACTCCTTAAATTTTTATTTTGTCACAGGAGTATAAAACTTTTCCAAACTGGAAGACCATATTTAAAAGTTGAGATTTTATTATTTGCCCAAAATTTTATTTTTAAATTTGACATTGCCGAAACATGAATATTTTTTCCATTTTAAAAGACATCTGTAATCGGAAGTATATGACAATGACTAAAAACTGTGAAAATAAAGGCCAGGTTAGGGGAGTGGGTGTGTGTATGTGTGTGTGTATATATATATCTACTTTCGGAACTGCCAATTGCAGTAAAAAAGGGAGTAGCACAATTAGATGTGACAGCAGCCCCATACACAAAATTTCCATGTTATACAATTAATCGTTTTCGAGTAATGAGAGATACACACGCATGAAAAAAATCCATTTTGAAGCCCTTTTACAATCCGTTCTGGAATAAAGAGTCATTTATTTTGTCCATGTATATACAGATGTCTCACACAAAAAAAAGGGACAAAATGGATTTTCCATTGAAATTTGATAAATCTTTCAAGATCACAATATTTCCTTTACTTTGTACAAGGAAGTAAAGAGGTTCAGTAGACACTTTTTCCTTTTAACTTTCTAGAACAATTTGCTTGAACACTGGTCAGTAACAAACAAAGATATATTTAATAAATATTTTTCTGGTATAACTTTTTTTTCCCCCAAAGCCTAAACTTTAACAGAAATAATCTTTTCTTTTAAGAAATTATTGTGTAAATTAAGAAAAAAAATTACATTTCCTCACAAAAATAACGTACTTCTACAAATTTGCAGTTATAGCAGCAAAAATACAAAATAAAACAGAAACTTACTAGTTGTACAACAATTCTGACACTGATATCCAGTGACATCTCTCGAATCAGAATCTTCCGAGTCTTCTCCTTCATCACTACCTGAACTACCATCCACTAAAATATAAATACATAATTAGTAAGAGGTATGGAGACATGGGAATTCAATAAAAATATGTTAAACTTATAAATATTCTAAAACCAGTCTTATAAAGTAAAAATATATATTTGTATTAAAAAAAAAAAAGAAGTTTATCTCCTGTAAAGAGAATATTCCTTCTTAATGAAGTGGTGCTTGTAATTATTTTAAACTTGTTGTAATAATGAACTATATTCAATGTTTGTTTCAACAAACAACAGTTCGACAGCATCAATGGCAAATCTACTGAATTCATAGACTTTTTTTAAAAATATTGAACTATGTTATAATCATAGCTTTGTCATTCAAAGCAAATCCTTCGACACTAAAAATCTTTTGAGAAAATAATATGGTTAAAGTCAGTTTTCTTTGAAAATCTAATCAAGTGAGCAGAAAGCAGTGATTTAGCTGAACTCAGTATATAGTACAGACTGTTATTTGCTTACAAGTATGCTATTAACTTTTTTCATATCATAGGAGTTCCATTTTAGCATAGCACTGTTCAACTCTGGAATATATATCCGAAAAGTGAAATCCTCATCCCCGACTGGAGAGAAATTGAGAGCTTATAGGTGACCATTAGGTTATGGTACAATATATGGCAATAGGCTGCCATTTTATGAAAGAACTGGTTACTAGATGACATCATTAAAAATAATATGAGGCCTTCTAAGTGCCAAGATTGAACTGCAATTTGGCCAGGAAGTAAACTTCCTAGCAAACTGAAACATCAAAGTTTCTTGTACAATTTTAAAAGTACAGAGCTGTTAATTAAACTAGCCTTTAAATCCTAATGGATTCAGATCCGTTCATACATTATCCAATGCAAAGTATGCATTAACAATGGAGTGGCATGGCTGCCCTTTATCTGGTCATGAGATTGTGACTTGTTATATATTACCTTATTTTTTAAATTATTTTGTTTTCTTATTATCTTAAATGATCTAAATACCATCTTAATGAATGAAAACCTAGGAAAGGCAAGACTAAAATGACTAATTCCAAAAATTTAAATAACGAATATTGTTTAAACACAGTTCTTCATAAGCAGATGCAGAGAGCCATGCCATTCAGGCAGTTTTAATTGACTTGCTCAACAGACCATATCATCTATGCATGTGCATACTTGTGACAATATTATTTGCTATTAGCATATTTTGTAATTTTATTACATATCCAACTGCTGGCAGAAGGGGCTGATGAGATAAACTCAGTTAAACTGCCATTTGAAGAAAATAAATCACTTCAGAGAATGACAGCACAAAAGAAAAATCTGAAATTCAAAATTTACTCTAAACTAAGTATAGGTAAGATAAAACTTAGAAATGCAACCTGATTCTTATTTCAAATACACATCCCTACGCTAAATTAAATTTAGAATTTTTAAAAAAATTCCATTCATCAAGTATGTTAAATGCTATCTTAAAATACATTAAAAAATATGCAGTCCTATGGTAGCATTTGGAAATTAAATTTATATACATCAAGATCCATTGTTACTAATTTAAATTCTTCTGATTAAAAAAAAATCAGATTCTAATGTTTGCCCCCAAAGGGTTCTTTTAAAGTTTAATATGGTTTATCTGCATAAATTATCAATAGAGATTGCCCAGATGGAACAGTGAAACATTTTCTAGGGTACCAGATGAATATACACCGGACATCAAAATTGAAGGATGAGAAATACTATGCTCACTAAGTTAATATTGCACCCAATGCTATAACTGTTTATGTTAATTAAATATAAGAGAACACAAAATTGCACTTCCGTGCATATGTTAGAGCTAGTAATCTGCAAATTTGGTGACTGACAATGTGGTGCACAACGGGCACATGTTGGAACTCTGGTCTGTAGTGTTGTTTAAAGTGAACACAGTTTTTGAAAGTATTCAGTAGTTATGGCTTAAAGGCATCATTTAAATGAAGGTCAAACACAAATGGTGGTGATCCAAGATTTGAATATTCCTCAAAGAGGCATATCAAGAGTTTGGAGCCACTTTTTAAGGATCCAGTGCTTGGTCACGGGCGACCAACAGCAGAAGACAGTTTTTTATCGTTGTCAGCTCAAAGCAACAACAACAGATTTGGTTTAAGACCTTCAGGCTGCCACAGAATACTTGAGCCCAGTCAATCTTGAGTTAGCCATTCTACTGCTGCATAAAGGATTCGAGGTTGGACTGTATGCAAGAAAACCAATGGTTTGTAACCCACTCATCCCAGCTTACAGAGAGGCTTATTTAAATTGGTGCCACTGTGATGTTCAATGGAGCCAAGATGACTGGGCTCAAGTACTGTTTACTAACGAGTCCAGGTATAGTGTGATGAGTGATTCTAGTTGTATTTTGAACTGGAGAGAGGAAGAACACGCAACTTGCCTTCTCTTGTCCATGAAATATCCATTTCTGCAACAACAGTTTAATAGTTCGGGAAGTAATCATGATAAATAGCCACAGCGAGCTCCATATCTTTAAAGGAGATTCTGTGACCACTTGGAGATATGTGGACGAGGTATTGGAACCCCAAGTTAGACTGCTTAAGCGTTGTTGGTCAAGAGTTTTTGCTAATAGATGACAATGCTTGGCCTCATTCAGCACATGTGGTGTCAGAATACTTGCAAACAGGAAATAGCACTCGAATAGACTGACCACCTTCTTCACCTGACTTAAACCCGATTAAGCATGTGGGGGATGCCTTATATGGCGCCGAATTTCAACGCATCAAATTCCTCCAGTAGCTGAAAAGTGCACTTTTAGAAGAGTCAGGTGCAATTCTACAAGACATGACCAACACTTTGCTAAAGTCAATGAAATCCAAGATGTAAGGTATGGATATCTGTCTGAAGTAATCATACACCATATTAACCCTCTGAGCATTATGACCGGCTTTATCCAAAATTTGCTACTTGGCATATATTAGCTTATAATTAAAGATATTTTGCTTTCTTACTTTCTTTAATAATGTAAATACCATCTTAATGAATGTAAATTTGTGAAAATACAGACTAAATTAAGAAATTATACAAACACAATTAATAAATGCTGTTTAAATACCGGTCTTCATGACGGATCTAAAATCCTGTGCTGCTCAGAGGGTTAAAGAAAACTTTCTTCCGCAGGAGACGACTTAATTTTTTTTACCATTTTCCAATTCCCATAAATTTGGTTTTAATTTCAATATTTTGTGACTAATCAAATGTCAAACATTATAATTTTTATTAAACAATACTTTTGTACAAATTTCTATTAATAATTTTTCACAAGCATCAGTTATTAGCCCAAAGGGTGTTAGCCCAGAAGGGCTATTAATTTTGCTTTTGCATTGAATCACTATAAACGGCATTTATCACTCTTCAAATTTTTGCCACTAAATATTATCACCCTCCGTTATATTTAAAGAAATTAAATAATGAAGAATCTGTATAAATGCATGTTTTTTGCATTGTGATAAAAAAAAAGTACCCAGATCCATCAAATTTTGAATAACATAATCTTCCATCAAACATGGGCATCTGGAAGCCCTAATTTGGAATTTGTTTGATTATCGATTTCATATTTTGTAACAGTTTAATTAACAAACTCAACAATTTCAAAGTGAGCAATGGCAATACTGAATGGGAAAAAAAAAAATTTATCTCCAATGCATGAGACTGTATTGGAAATTCTAAAGATATGCTCATTTTAAAATTATTTTGCGATATTGCTGTTGAATTGAATTTTATAGTTTAAGTGCAGAGAACATGATATTTAATGAATAAAAAATATATACAAATCATTAAAAAAGTCCCTTAGGGCTTAATGTAAAATCTAAAAGCTTTCAGATTTTTTGTTTCATTTCTGTCATTATCCTTTAATTTTGATGATCAGTGTATATTTACACTGACATGAGAATGTTACGTATCTTGTGTACATATGAAAAGTGAAAAAATATATAAAGTAATTCTATAAAAATATTTAATGTCTTCAATCAGCTACATCATGGAATAAATGCATTTTTATTTAACTAAATCAGATTTAAAAGTTAAAAAAAAAAAAAAAAATTTAAGATTGTTAAAAACTGCACCTATTTCTTTTAAACAGCTTAGTTTATTAATCAGTAGCAGACACATTAAATTTGAAAGATAAATACTTCACATTTTTTACTGAATGCAACAGACATGAATTAAAAGTGAAACAATGCAAAATGAAATCGAGAAGTGAAATGCAAAACTGCATACTAAAAAGTGAAATAATGCAATAATAACCCCTTTGGGTTAAAAGAGAAAAAATATATTTTGTCTTGCTCTTAAATTCACTTAACAGCATCGAGGAAGCAACCAGATGCATTAATATTAAACTACCAAACCTTTTAATAAAGGAATAATAAATTTTATGAGCATATTTCTGATACTAATAAAAACAAAATAATACATTAAGATTAATTTTCAGAGCCTGTCTCTTCTTAGTTTTGTATAATAGTTCTGACAACATGGCATTTTTTGTGTAACAGTTCTGAGTATATATTACATGGGAACTACCTGCACATGATTTTAAAATATTTCAGAACCCTTTTACTGCATCTGTATTACTTTAGATCTTATTATCAATTGTACAAAATACTATTTTTCTAGATATTTTAAAAGTTAATTTTTGTAAACATACATTTTTTTCCCTATTAGAATTTTTTTCTCCTCCGCTGTATAAAAAAGTACACAGTAAATGCAGAAATGAAGATATTACAATAACTAATTTAGATGTTTATCAAACTGATATAGACTTTGCCTCTCAATAATCCTTTAGAATCAAAGAAAAGAACATCAAGGAGAAGTTTCCGCAATTTTAATTTTGGGAGAGTCACATGTTTAACAACGAATTCTCAGAAATGAAGTATGCTAAATAATCAAAAGTTCTGGTTAACTCTTCTAACTATACCTCAATCAAAAAACATTATAAATAGGTTATTTCCATATCATATAAGATTACTTAAAATATTTGTAACAAAATCATGACTTCAAGAGGATTACAACATTAAATTTAGAATTTATCTGTTATAGTTACTTACAATACAAAGTCTTTTATTAAAAATATATCAAAAAGATGTTTATTAAAAGTCTTAAAATATATAATACATGTGTATAAAATAAAAAAATAAATTTAGCTCTTATATAATGAATTAAATTTTGCAACAAGTGATGAATAATGATTCAGTTTAAAAAATTTACATCATCAGTAATGTTATCACACATTGGCAAATAATAATATGTTTACTATAATCATTTGAAGTTGGTCTGTTTTGCTTGATAGGACTAGGTTTTATACGACGAAGTGTATTTTGACGACGATTACGCCTATGTGTCCGAGATGTCACAGCTCCAGGTGATTTTTTCCACAAATAATAAAATTCTACTAGATCAGCCTAAAAAAAATTACAGTAATCAAAACATGACTTAATACATTATACATAATAAAGACACTAGCAGAAAAAAAAAAAGAAGTAATAAAACATTATAGATAAAAGTCTCAATTAACATAACTCTTTTACGTAGCAAAATAACTAAACTTGCAAATCTTCAAAAATGCTTCATGCTCTCTTTTGAACTGTAATCAAGTTTATAGGAAATAAGGCACTATTGCTTTTAAGCTATAACATTAGCAGATCTCGGATTTCTATGGTTACTGTAACATACAGTGATTATTATTAGAAGGGAAAAAAGCTGTACTAAACACCATCTTTTTTTATTTTTTAATTAATAACTTCTCACAGCATGGTAAAGATATCGTAATATTTTATATAATATACTTATTCTTAAAAATTACCAAATACTTCATTTGCATTTAATGCATCAAAAAAGGAATAGAAGTTTTTTATGCTTTCTGTCTTTTAAATGTTTATTATAGAGATTATACTTTGCACGACTTTTATACGAAGTCGATGGCTAAAACTGAACTAATAAACATTTAAGTATCTCATGTCCCTGTTATTTGTAAGTAACATTAAATTATTGGGCAAGCAAAGATACTTTCAGCATGTGTTTGTTTTTGTAAATAACTGCATGTGTACTTCTGAGATGGGCACTTTCTACAGTATTTTTAGAATTAAAGAATATACACAGACTGGGTGAAAAAATATTCAACACATTAAAATTTAAAAAAAGTTTCAGATGATTCAGGGAGGAATCTAAAAATTTTTAGAATGTTATGAGGACTTCTAAATATATTAGATATATCACTATACCAAGCAACAACCATAGAAAACTTTATCTCCTTGCAGTATCTTGCTATCTTTTCCACAGATCAAAATTTATGAAATTATTAAAACTTTTTAAAAAATCATCTTTCAAGTAAAGTGAATGAAAAGACAAATATTCATTTAATTGTATATATTATCTGCATGAAACCATAATGCATACTTGCAAACCTTGATATATAAGGTATATATATATAAACTGAGAAATTTTTAGGAGGATCTTGATTGAAAACCATGAGTTTTTAGAAAGGTTTTCATATTATGCAGTGTCATCATTTCAAAAGTACTCCAAATTGACTTAAATTCACTTTATCACGCATGATTCAGATTACTTAACTATTTATAATATGATTCTGATATATCTTAATTTGATATTCAAAACTGAAAGTTCTATTGTTATTTTCATTTTGTAAATTTTCTTACTTTCTTATACTGAGAAAATCTTGCTTAGAGAAGAAAAGCTTATTTATTTATTAAAGAACTTTAAAATGTGAAGAAAATAAAATTAATAATTAATATACAGACTATTCTGTGAATGAATTTAGTAATGTACCATTTATAAGTGTAAAACTAATTCAAATATAAATATTAACTGACTAAACACTAATTGAATCTTCAAAAACAGTTCCCCAAATGTCTACGGTAGATTGAGGCAATTCAAGAAAAAAAATTATGCCGAAAAAGAGCTCGAGAGATGGAATTTGCACAATTTTTAAAAATAGAGAAACCAGAAAATGAGATGAAAAACTGGAAGCTATGCATAATGTTTTAGAACTCCTTCTCAAATGGCAAGGATGTATGAGACAATCTGGAAAGTCAAATGCGGTTCTGACAGCAAAGATACAGAAAGTTGCAGAGTAAATATTGCTTGTTTTTTGTAATATTTCAGACTTTCAGTCAAGATCACATATATTCAAGTAGTCTTCTGGACTTCAGCCAATCATCTTTCAAACTCTTCCAAAAGTAATTAAATTACATAATAATTTAAAATGAATGCTCATATTTTGCTGCCTAAATGATGCTATTATTTAAATATTACTTCTATTGCTCACATTTCATATCAACCTTGTTCCACAATAAAGAATAGACATCATGTCCTATTTGTAATTGTTAAAAATTAATGAATTCTTCTAGCAAACATCTGTGGTAGAGTTTTCTGGACATTCCTCAGTTTAAGAATGGTTAGTAATGAAAGCTGTCACACACCAATTTTCTTGGGATGTTGAATAACATTAAAACCTTATTCAGTGTTTGATATTGAATGGTACAGTAGCTTTTGTTTGATATATATGCATAACTATTTTGACGTTTATAAAGTTGTAAAACTATAAAGAATCACTTTGCAACTGTAAAATCATATGAGAATACAAAGAGTTTCCGCAATTAAATATTTACAATGTTAGTTACTGTTTAATTGGATTCGCCCCTCTAAAAAGTACTTTTATCCTGATAAAGAGGCTGCGATACTGAAACTTATAAAAATAAGCATCTTAATTTAAAAACAGCCAACCAGATGGGAAGGTGTGTGACTCTGACTGGTGTACCAAAGGGCCTGGGTTTGAATCCCACGGAAGGCATAGATGTAATTTGTCCATTCCTTCATAGGATGCAATAGCGGTCCACCTATAAGGTGCCCCCACAATAAACAGACCACTGCTTCTGGCCTTAGAAACGGCCAATGCTTATAAACATTTAGAGCATGCCATTAGGGAGAAAAAATTTAATATTTTCATATTTCTTTACCAGTATATCTTTTTGGAATTAAACAAATTTTGCATGCCTTTTGTATTTAAAATCATCAGTATATTTTCATATTATGACAAATATGAATATTTTCTTAAATATTTGTATAAATTATTTAATGGCAATACAGAACTACTGAATGAATTATTTCTTCTAACATACTTCAAATTATACTCTCTGGCCATATAAAACAAATCCATGCATGAAATAAAATAACAGAAAAAATACAAATATCTTACCGTTTCTTTATGAGGTAAAAGCTCTTTACGAATTTTGAAGAAATTTTTCCCATACTGTCTTAAACCTTTAACAAAACGTTTCTGAAAATATAAATAATTTTTCTTTAATTCTCTGTACTAAAAATGGAATATAAAGATAATAGTATTTTCGAAAATCTTAAAGTCTGCATTTGAACACACTGAAACAAGAAAAACAAATTTAAATAGATACACCTTCTTTCGGATTATATGCACCTCCACAGAATGTCACAAACTCCCTGCCAACTTTGGAGAAAAGTGCTTGTTTGGATATCTTTATGTCTATTTAAATGATGCATCCAGTGCTGCTTATTATTATATTTTTTCACATTCTTTTTCCATACAAGGCATGCAATTTTTCGCTTTTTTGCATTGTTTTCCTCCCAATGTACACAGCAATCAGTTTTTGCGAAAAAACAAAAATCAGAGAACTGCCCAAACTCAGCACGAAACCTCTAAAATGAAAAGACAGGGGAAAAAACATGATGCCTTTACACAAGCCATATTACACTCTATGCATGAACATAGGTAAGCCTGAGATTTCACTGAAAATGATGAAAATTGCAGTATGTGATCAACTATGCTAAAATACTGAAATTTTTATAGGAGGGATAATTTACAATCACACTGCAGAAAATGTTGGAGAAGTGTAAAGCCATCTTAGGGTATGCAATGTGCATACTTGGGTTGCTACTTAAATACTTTTTTGGCAACATATAGTTTGTGATATAAATTATTTTTGGTATCATAGTGAGTTGTCTAATCGATACTTTTCTGCGGAGCTTTTCAGGAGTGATGAATAATCAAAAAGCACTTTTTTTAATTATTATTATTATTTATTTTTAAAACCAGGAAGGGAGAAATCTTTTTGTCCGTGTAGGATTGCATAATGTTGTTTACTTAAACATTTCAGATGATAAAGGCTTTCCAGAAGAAGCTTAAAATTTCTTTCATACAGTTAATGGTATGAAAATGTAAAATTAATCACATTTACTTGTCCTAATAACTTCTTACCTGTTCTTCTTCAACCCATTTCTTTTCTACACCAGGTGGAATAGGATTCTTTACAAGAGCCTGCAAGGCTTTACCAGTGTCATAGCTGCTTTCATGCAACTGTGGAGAAATGAAAATAATATGTTACGAAAAATACTGAAATAAGATGTTTACAATACAATACATAAAAAATGCTTTTAAAATTTAACTTACCAAATCCATGGCATTGATTGTTGTATCATCACGAGAGGCAGCTACACATCCATCTTCAGCAGATCCACCATCACACATGCCAGCAAATGCAGCCATGCTTCTGCTCAAACAATTTATTATTTTAGCACATATGAGTTCACAATTCTTTTTTTAAATAGTAATAGCATTTTTTTAACTTCTTAAAAATTTTTTAAAGAACGAATTTTTGCTATTAATACCATCTCATGCACAAATAACATATTCTCACAAGTCAAATATGATCATATACACCATAAGTTTTCCAGAAAAATGACAAAAAACTTAACTAAAAAATTACATTTGCTTATTTAAAAATGGATTTAAAAACTTTCTACATTACAGAAGATATAAAAGCTAATTTTTTAACTAGAAGGGAAAACACACAAACACTATTAACCACTACCCCTAAAAAATGAAAGGAGGCATTATTAATACTCTCACGTATAAGGTGCTTTTTTCAGTATAAAGCAAATATTTACAACACGCTCTATCTCTGGCAGCAATGCATACTTTCCAATTACCAGGAACATGTAAAAGTAGGAAATACACAAGAAATCCATCACTGATTGCACAGGTATAGCCTGCTGCACTGTGAAGCTCTGCCCCAATTCTGAGGGGAATACCCCAGAGGGGCCCTCTTCCGCTCCCATCTTCTCGACAGGACGTTCAGGTTACCATGTACTTACAGTACCTCCTTTCACACACATTATATGCTTACAAATATCCATGCCTTCTCCAGGATTTGAACCTGGGCCAATCGGTATGACAGTCAGTGTCACTAACCACCATACCACCTAGGCAGCCCTTCAAATTCCCAACTGGACATGCTTCCAACTACAACTATAATAAAATAACACACATTAAAAAAAAAAGAAAGAAAATTTCTTAAGAAGACATGTGCATGAAATAGACAAAACCGTATACTTTGCTTATATAGTCTTTTACTCTAGTTTTTTCATGAAATAAAATCCTATATATATTATTTTCTATACACTTATAGTTCCTTTATTCCTACTACTAAATTCTTCCTCTCTCTCTCTCCCACACACCAAAAAAAATTCAAATTCTCCTCTTTTTTATTTACAAATAACTTTGTTGAATTCTATTTATATGCACACTTTCTTAATTTTTACTTCAATGATTGTTTGTTTCACTAACTGAGTTTCTCAATCAAGATTTTTCCTAATTCAATTAAGTATTATACATATTTTACTCTTACTTTTAATGGTAGTTTAATCATTTGTTTTTCCTTACAACATATTTGATTACAATATACAAGGTGAGACCGAAAAGTACGGTGACTGATGCCATAATAATAACTGTATTATATATCAGGGGTGTTTGTGGGACCCCAAAAAATCCCCT
>KK113259.1:0-30246 GCA_000611955.2 Stegodyphus mimosarum | reverse complement strand
TCCCAAGAAGATTAAATCATGTTTTAAAAGTAAAAGGAAATCCAACAAAATATTAAAACCTTTTAAAAAGTAAAATTTTTGGATAAATATTTGATGGAAAAGTAAGTGTCCCATCACTTATGTGAGCCATTTTTTGCTCCGTTCTAAACAATTGTATTTTTATTAAATTAATATTTTAATATTTTGAGAAAATATATGTTATGTAATAATTGTTACTAAATTTAAGTATGAAACACACCCACAAAAAATTTTACATGTTTTTTTAATTTATTTTATTGCGGTTTCCTTTTGTAAGGCACAAGTGTCCCATCACTTTTGTGAAACACTGTATGTTACCGTTAAAGTATAAATTCCGTTATTTTATAGAATACCTAGTTATTCCATGAAATAACTGATCGTGTCCGTTAAAGTGTAAAACTCTCTCGTATTTCATGGTTTAACTAGTTATTTCATAGAATAACGGTCTGCAACCCGTTAAAGTGTAAAATAATCTATATCCTATATCTCGCTTTTTAGTATAAGGTACATTTACGTTTCGTTTAACAATATGGAATGTTCGTGTAAAACCCAGTGTGTCGACACAAAATGTTTTTCTTTTAGAAATAACGTTCTTTGGAATTCCGAGTGTCATTTTAGTAATCGTCGTTGTAACGAATGATTTTATGGTACGTTTCCATCAATACCATTTATACGCGGCATAAATTAGATAAATTGCTTCTTTTTCATTTTAATTGTCTATCATTCGTTTATTTATAGAATACCTAGTTATTTCCTTTTAGATAAATTGTTTATTTTACACTTTAACTGTCTCTCATTAGTTAATTTGTAGAATACCTAGTTATTTCATAGCATAAGTAGTTACAGTGTCAAATTATTAACATATTACACTCTTTAACGGACACGATCGGTTATTTCGTGGAATAACTAGGTATTCTATGAAATAACTGCATTATATATTTTAACGGTAACAGATATAAATGCAACCTTTTTCTCTCATCGTCTGCATATTCGTACTAGTAACTGTAACAGAATACCCCAAACTATACGACCTCTAATAGTCGTTCAAATATCCAAACATCTGGGCTCGTCAAAACAGCAGCGTTATTTGTCATGAATGCGATAAAGCTCAACGATCATGCAGTATGGAATATACAAATCATCTTCCGATGACTTACTATTGACCTCAACCCGTATTTAAATTAGAATATTTTATAGAGATACTTTTACATAGCAGAAAACTACTATACCCTATAACTACAGATACTTTAACATAGCTATTTTATTATAAATTTTTTGCATTTGAAAATCACAAAATGCTCAGTCAATTAATGAATATTTCTCAAAAGCTAAATTTTTTTTTCTTAAAATACTCGCGTTTATTCAGCTATGAAAGCATTAAGATTGACACTAATTGAATGCATAAATCTACGGCGTACTCGTTTAGAATCAATTGTACCCGAGTTTGTGACACGAGTTGGGGATAAATGTCATTATTGGAGGAACAATTATAATCCATGGAAATGTCCATCATTCTTTCATTGGCTATGACAACATCAAGCTTCCCGAAAGTGGGGACTTCAGTGAAAGTGTAAACATCTCATAAATCTCTCCAACAAGAAACAAAAACCACAAAATTGTTTCGGATATGCATTTTACTACAACTATAAATCAGTAACAGTCGTAATACTAAAGCCACATTAAACTAGTGCCGGTAAATTAGCCAGCAAACAACCGAGAAGCTCTGCTAAAGCCAGCCTTAACCACGACAGTAAATCACAAAGTCTTAGTCAGAACGTTTTAAATTTACCACTGTCAGCCTCGAAAAATCGTAATTTCAGCGCCAAGTCCTCCCTCGCTGGGCCACCGCAACATGTAAATTGCAAGCTGAAATTTATCGGGGTAAAACCGCAATGATTTATTTCATGTCGTTCCTCGGAAATCCTCAAACTTTCCTTTCCCCGTCAGTGGAGACAAAGGTAAGAACCCAAGGGAGCTAAACGGGGAAGCCAGGATTTTCTAAACTCGTAAAAATCCAGCATAAAATATACAAATTGATCGCTCTTGTCACGACTGCCACACTTGGCGATCTTGCCCTAGACTTGGCATCTTTCTTGATTTCAGCATCGTTACGACGAAATCTTGAAATCCTGTTCTTTAACCCTCTGACCGGCCAGAGTTTTCGCTAAGAAAGCACAAATTTCCCAAAGCTACCATCAGAAAAATTAATTTTCTTGATTTAATGTAAAAAATTTTCTGCCATTTTGTACCTGGATTTATGTACTTTTAATATATTGCCTTAATTTCTTTGACATATTTTAATATGCACGTTCGTACAGATATCACATAAATATTCTAGCCCATATATATACGGCCTTGCCGGTTACAGGTTTAAGGGGGCGATGGACTTTAAAATAGCTAAAAATCAACCAAAATATTGAGCTTGTTTTTTTTTTTACTCTTGTAATATTCCATATACGTTGTGGGGCTTTACAATTTAAATCTAAAGTTCTAACTTAAAACCCCACGAACACTAACAAGCTAATAATCGCTTAAATGTGCGAACAAAACACGTAAGACTTAAAAAGGGTTTATCCCCCTTTATTTTTCAATATATTTACAATCAGTTCCTACTTGGAACTTTACACAAGGTTGGGTTAGGTTAGGTTATTCAATTATGGCAAAGCACACGAGGGTTATATGCCTAAAGGGAGGGATGCCTTCGTGGAGGACTTTCTAAGGGAAACTGGCTCGTATACACGTTACACATGGGGAAAACCACGAAAACGCCCATGCAGCCACCCCGTTCGTGGGATTCGAACCTCTGACCGAACTACCAGTGTTCAGCGTCTTTACCGCTCGGCCGCTGGTGGGCCGGAACTTTACACAAAGCCGCCACTCGGGCTTGAACTTAAAATAATAATATACCTACTAGGCACACAAAGCCGCCTTAGTTGGTTCAAGATCGTCGTGTTTTGGTTTTTACACTAAATTCAAAATCTCAGATATTTATATAATCTATGCACTTAAGTTTGCTTCTGATATTAACAGCATCTTTGAAAGATTTCATAATGGAATAGGAAGCCATCTGCAGAACGCTGCAGCTGAATTTGTTTCTTTTCAAGGAAAACAAACCATAATTTTCACGCCCGTGTCACTGACACGCGTCATTCATCGAAAACTAAACCATAAGAATCCCGTCTAAACGTCATTATGCGAAGAGAAATGATGTCATCCGAAAGTATGGGCAATCGCAAGTACGGATTTTTCTCTATACTCGTGGCGCGGTACAGGATGCTTATATGCCGCCGGGACTCGAACCCTGGACTGAACTACCACAGCTCAGCATCTTTTACCACTCGACCACTGGTGGGCGAAACAGAACTTGAAAAATGATTCCCAAAGCAAAATCCTGCTTACTAATTGTGAATTTATAAGCTCGTAATACACGCATGTCCATAAATTAAGGATAATTCGGAGTCACGCGGAAATCGAACTCTAAAATAAATATATCACCTGTAAAATCACTACACACATCTTCAAGAATCATATGCAAATTTCAGGAACTAACCACATGACACCGATGGTACGTCACAATGACCAGAATGTAAGAGAGTGATATATAAGGAATGCAGGCAAAGAAGTAAAATTGTTCGCGGGCGCTTTATAAGCATTTCAGTGCAATAACCGAATAGTTATGACGCAAAGAACGCATTTGGATGATTTTTACGTGGTAGAATGATCGGCCGTCTGGAATGTGGGCGTACCCAACTGGAAGTATCAGACGAACTTGGAATTGCCCAAAGTGTCATCTCCGGGCTTTGGCAACGATTTCAAGATGATGGTAATATGAGTAGACGTTACAGCGCAAGTCGCCCCAGAGTTACAACGCCGAATGAGGATCGGTATTTAGCAGTTACTGCCTAAAGAAACAGGCGGAGCACAGCCTCAGACCTGTCTCGTCAGCTCTCTTCGGCCACTAGTACGACAATTTCCAGGCAGACCATGTACAGACGCTTAGGGCAGATGGGTCTATATGCTCGTAGACCTGTCAGATGCGTTCCACTTACTGCAACTCACGTCGCCTGCGGTTAGCCTGGAATAGAGAGCATGCATTGTGGACACCGCAACAGTGAGCTTGTGTGATGTTTTCCGACGAGTCCAGGTTTAGCGCTTGCAGTCTGATTCTCGGCGGACTTTCATATGGAGAGCTCCAGATACCCGTTACCACCAAGAAAACATCATTGAACGACACCGTTACGGTGGTGAAGGAGTGCTCGTTTGGGGTGGAATTACTCTGGGTTCCAGAACGGACCTGCATGTTCAAATTGGAACCATGAAAAGCAAAATCTATCGGGACGTCATTCTGGAACAACATGTACGTTTGTTTCTGGGAGCCATGGGCGCACAGTTTGTGTTTATGGATGACAACGCCCGTCCTCACCGTGCAAACATGGTAAGCGAATGCCCTCAATCGGAGGATATCACCCGTATGGACTGCCTAGCATTCTCACCAGACTTGAATCCAGTAGAGCACGTGTGGGACATGCTTGGCCGACGAGTTGCAGCCCGTCAACCTCCTCCTACATGTCTACCGGAACTTCGGAGAGCATTGCTTTTGGAGTGGTGTAATATCCCCCGAGATCAGATCGATAATTTGATACTCGGCATGCCTAGATGTTGTACAGACTGTATTGCATCGTCTGGGAGACATACAATGTATTAACAATCATACCAACCATGTACTATTGGTTTTTTGTAAATAGGTGTTTTTTGTAATTTGCTCCATGGAGAAAAAATCGCTCATTTTTTTTAATAATGTCTAACATATAGTATCTTTTTTTTTGCTCTTTACCTTTTGTTTAATAAATAAGCTTTACAAATAAGTCAAATTCGTTTTGCTTCTAACTCTTCCTTTGCCTGATTTTGTATTATCCTTAATTTATGGACATGAGTGTATATGTCTTATTTTTCTATGAACTTTGGCAGGTTAGATAAGTTTCATTATTGCGAAACATTCACCAATCATATTAAACTTTAAAACTGAGTGCTTAATATAATCATTTTCAGCTAATATTAAAACTTACAGGAACGTTTTTCTATAACGAGAATTAACATGCGTACTAGAATCAAGTGAAAAGTTATCCGGATATCGCATCGGAGGTGAAAAATATTTTCCTTACTTCCTTTCCATCAAAGACAAATAATTTTCAGTAAATTCCAGCCTCAGGGCTCGAGTCTTCCATCATTGTGTTTTGACAAGATCACGGGCTAAAAAAAATGAAGCAAAGATTCTTGGGCATAGGATGAAATTGAAATTCTGCCAGTTACAAAGAAGAAATTGCGATGATATTTTGTAAAGCCCTTTATTTTAAAATTCATGCTCGAATCTTATTAATTGTCCGAAAATTTCGACTATGCAGCTTCTATAAATATTACATGTAGTTCTTTCATTTAAATCAATAAATAATAATAAAATATAAAAGTATAAAAAATTCATAGAAATCATTCACTACTTGACAAAGAATCCTATTTTTTTCCGGTTATTTTCACATTTCTTTATTTATTTGCGTTCAATAACAACAAAAAATTTATACATTCTTTGACAGTTCATAACAACCACATTTTTTGCTTTTTATTTTCAAGTGTGACTGCTTAAAATAATGGCTGAAATCAGATTAAACTTTGAGGAAAGAAATTCATTCTGAAGTGCTACTGGAAGCCGGAGAACATAAGTGAAGTGCAAAGACGCCTTAGAATGAAGTTTCAACCAGATGCACAAACAAGACTCACAATTACTCGTTTGCGGGATAAGTTTGAGGAAGAAGGAACTGTTAAGGATGTCCATAAGAACCATTCCGGAAGACTACAATCATCCACCAGCCCCATAAGACAAAAAGAAGTCATTGAAGATTTCGACAATCGCCAATAAAATCTGTTCGGCAAGCGGCTCGTGAGATAGGAGTTCCAAAATCGAGCTCCATGGCATTTTGAAGCGTACCCAACGGAGGAGTTTTATTCCTAGATTAGAACGCGCTTTCAGTGAAGATGATGTGACAGAAGACTTGAATTTTGTGAGTGGTAGTAAGCAAAATGTGCAGAGGACAATCAATTCCTATATGTCTGGAGTGATGAGGCAACATTAAAGTTGAATTGTTCAATTAATGGTTACAATTGCACTTAGTGAGCACCTAAGAATCCTCATGTGACAGTGGAACATTATGTAAACTTGAAGTCGTTGAAACTCCGTTTGGATCGTGAAACTTCGTGAATCGTTGAAACTCCATTCTAAAGAGCCTTTGCACTTCATTTATGCTCTTTGTCTTCCAATAGCACTTCTGAATGAATTTTCTTTCCTCAAAATTTAATCCGATTCCAGCCATTATTTTAAGCAGTAACACCTGAAAAAGAAAAAAATATGGTTGTTATGAACTGTCAAAGAGTGTATACATTTTATTGGGACACGCTGTATTATGAAAGTCTCAAAGTGAAGAAATTAGACATTTACAATTGTTTAAAGTGTACGGATAATTTGTTCGGCTTTTTATTTCTGATACTGGAGTTTATAGCATTCACCAGATTTTTGGTGATCTATTTCGGTAGCAGCAATGAAGGACGTTTTTTCGGACCATTGCGTCTAAAATCAAAGAACTTGAATGTGAGTTCCAAGTAGTTTGGTTTGAAGACAATGGGCCCAGCGCCTATGTGGTGGTAAAATACACTCACTTCCAAAACTTAAGCACGGAGAGGAAAATGCTAATTTCTGGAAGCCAAACAGAATTGAAGAGGATGCAATTCTCTGCAGAGGTAGATGAAAGTATGCAAATATGTTAGGTAACAGCCAATCGCGCTTTCATGTCAAGAAATATACAAAAACGGCAGTCTTATAAGAAGTCAGCTTTATGAAGGGTTAAAATTTCATAAAGCTAAAATTTTAAGCTTTATGAAAAAAAAGCAAAGCTTTAATTAAAGAAGTTGATTGTAAGTGCTGACAGAAGGTGTTTAAAACTTTCGCACAATTCGCTTTCAAGGCATAAGTGTTTCTATGACTTCCAGAAGACGAATGGAAGATTTTGTGCTGTGGGGCGCATTGAAGCAGAACAGTCGATCACAGATGTTGCTCTTTTCTTCGGCGTTCATCATTCTGTAATTTCGCGTTTATGGAAACAATTCCAAACTATACAGACAGTTGTCCGAAGGCCCGTAGCCTGTCGCGCAAGGGTTACAACCCCCCGCGGAAGATCGATATATTGCTATTGTAGCCAAGCAATATCGCAGAGCGACCTCCCCACGTCTGACATCTATGGTTAAAGCGTCCATTGGTAAGGCGATATCTGCAGCTACTGTACGCCGAAGATTACATATGAGTGGACTGTACGCCCGGGGTACCTCGAGTTTGTGTTCCTCTATCCGTCCAATCAAGAGGAGCACGATGACAGTGGTGCCCGGAACATGTCAAATGGAATGTGTCTGACTGGGGCAATGTCATGTTTACTGATGAGTCAAGATTTGCTCTGGAGCCAGATGACAAGCATATAAGGATATGGCGTGAACAACAAACACGCAGTCAGTCCCAAAACATCACCGAACATCACGCATTCCGAGGCGGAAGCATTATGGTGTGGGTAGGGATTTCATTAGGATACCACACCGACCTGCACATCTTTAAACGGAGTTCTTTGGCGGCTGTCCGGTATCGAAATGAAGTTCTAGAACCCATTGGGAGATTTTACGCTGCAGTAGTTGGCCCTAATTTTGTTTTAATGGACGATAACGCAAGTCCCCATAGAGCTGACATCGTCGATGACTAACTGGAGAGTGAAGGGATTGCGCGTATGGAGAAGCCAGCATATTCGCCCGACCTTAATCCCATTGAAAATCTTTGAGATGCTCTCGGCCGTGTCGTAGCTTCACGTTTCCCACCTCCAGCCACTCTTATTGAGCTGGAAACTGCTACAAGAACAATGGCAATTGCTTAATTCTGCGGTGGTTGACCACCTAATTGAAAGCATGGTCGCAAGGTGTAAACTTTGTATACAGATGAGGGGGGATCACATACCCTATAATGTCCTTTTTTTCAGTTTATGCTGCTTATTTTCACTTTACACATAGTTCTGTTCAAGTCTCCAGTATGTCATTATCTGATAACTTACAAAAATTTAATATTGTTTTAATTTCTCTATATAATTACTGATTTTGTTTTATGCATAAATATATATGCTACTTTCCTGCCAAATTGTGTGTCAATCAAAGCGGTATTTGTTGATTTTTTTGCATTTTACATCTTCGTGCTTAACTTTTGGAAGTGAGTGTTCTAAACATTTTGGCAAAAGAACTATAGCCATGATTTTTGCGATATCATTTTTAATTGCATCACTGGAATTTCAGTGTATGCAAGATTTCAAAAACTTAAAGTATTGTTTCCTGCGAGTGTTGGGGACCCTGATTCCGCCCTGTTTGCGAGATTGCAAGAATTGAAGTCGTAGAATTATTAGCGTTCTTTAAGCGGTAGGCCAGAGCGTGAATGAATTCTTCTAGCCGACCCATGGTAGTCTGGTCTCCCCTCCTTATTTGGTTGTTAAATGTTTCCGTCGCTATTAATTCAAAACCACCTTAATTTTACTTCTCAACTTTTCTACAGTGTCTAGTGACTCTCCGGTAGTAACCTTTCTAATACAGTAAGACCCCGCTTAACGCTGTTTCGGTTTAACCCTCTTTTATTTCAATTGTGGAATTCTCGGAAACTGCACGCAGCGTTAAGCCAAAGAACGTCTACGTACAGAAGGAAAGATTCCATAGACGTAATGTAAACCAGTTTGCTGTTACGCCGCTGGAAAGCGGAGGGAAAATTCACCGAGGGTCTGGCGACTGAACCTGCCGGCTAGAATTTCCTCCTCCGCAATGAAATTGAGGAACACGTATTAAGAAGAAACGATCTCTGACAAAACGCTTCGTCTGTGAAGTTTCGCGATAATTTAAATTCGAATTTTCGTACTTTTTGATGGAACGTATACCCCGCGTTAAGCGGTGTTTTACTGTACCTCCTACAGAAGTACATGAAGACCGCTGAAGCTTGGTAATTTAACTACTATAACAATTAAGTTTATACATTTAAGCTTTTCCGAGTTTGAACCTGAACTAGTGATCCATTTCAAGAGCCATTTTTATTGCTTTTCCCTTGTGGAATGCAAATAGTTCCCGTAGAGAACGTTTGGACTCAGGTTCTCGTAGAATATCCTTCAAAATGATATCCCTTCCCTTACGCAAATAAGTACTACAAGCTTCGCTACAGTTAAACAAAAGTTAGTAATATTGAGAATAACTTCGATAACTTGTTGAGCAGACTAAAATGACTTCAGAAAACACCCACTGGTTTATCAGGAATAGCACGGAAAAGATATAAGAAAAGAAGTTTACTCTAAACCTGGTTTCCTTAAAACTGATTCAACTCCTAAATTATTGAATTTTTTGTAATTTTTATATTATTATATCTTTTGCAGCTGAATCTCTTAATTCTAGCCTTGCATTTGATTATAATATTGCTAATAACGGAAGGACGATATCTAAGTTTTCCTCCTTTTTGGGTAAAAGATAACGAGAACTTTGGAAATTTACTACCTAACTAAGGCAAAGGTCTCAAACTAATATGTATAAATTCTTCTTAGTTTTATACTTAATATGGCAGTCAGTCTGAAATAACTTGCTCATTTTGATAGAATTTATCGGAGATAATCCCAACGACATTTCAGAACGAAACACTTCTCACGATTAACTAGATAATGAATGAACCATCCTTTACCTGCATCCTTAAAGAATGAATAAAAGAAAATCTAATGTAGTAATCACATGACTAATCAACACTAATAACTAATCACATGACTTCCTTGTATGACCTCTTAAATTATAAGCACTATTTTGCTGCATTTCATTTAAACTTAATTCCTCGAATTTCCCTAGAGATATACACTCATGTCCAATATTATGTTTACATGCATAAATTCACGGATTTCTCAGAGACTATGACTTATAATTTAATGAATTTTCATGGAATCATAGATAACATGATGACACATAAATGCAAAACAAAAAATTGAAGATCACCTCATATGATATAAAATTGTATCATGAAACAATAAAAATGGTAATAAAGTGTGACAAAGAGAGTTAAGAAAAAAAGGAATGATTCAGAAAAAGAATTAAGTCTTACGAATTTAATATGGAATATGATCTCCCCTGACTTGTACACACATATCACAACGTGTTTTAAGGCTGGAAATAACGTTGTTAACCACAGTTTGGGGAATTAATCTCCACTCTTCCAGCAATGCCGTCTTCAGAGCATTTACATCTCTAGGAGGAGGATGTATACGTGCAATTGCTCTTCCAAGGTAGTCCCATAAGTTCTCTATCGGGTTAAGGTCAGGAGAGTTTGGTGGCCAAGGTATTCGCTTAATGTCTTCACTTTCAAGGAATTCATCAACGAGGTTTGCTCGATGTGGACGGGCATTATCATCCATAAATAAAAAGTCAGGTCCATATGCACCCCTGAAAAGTCTTACATAAGGATCTAAGACCTCATCCCGATATATCTGGCCTGTCACAGATCCGCTGCTGAACACGTGTAGGGGCGTACGTCCATCGATCATTATTCCACCCCATACCATCACACCTCCACTACCGAAACGGTCACGTTCCACAATGTTCGAGGGATCATTTCGTGTTCCTGACTCCCTCCAGATGTAAACACGTTTAGAATCACCAGTTAAACTAAACCGCGACTCATCAGTAAAGAGAACATGGGACCATTGATGTTCAGTCCAGTTTTGATGTTCTTTACACCAATTAAAGCGATCCCTCTTTTTCTGTGAAGACAGTAAAACACATACCCTTGGCTTTCTGGCATAAAGGCCTTTTTCATTAAGCCTTCTGTATATTGTTTGCCGTGATGCAACAGTTCCAGTGGCGGCTGCAAGCTCTGAACTTAACTGGCGAGCAGTAGCCTTTCTGTTACGACGGGCAGTTAATGCCAGATACCGATCTTCAGAAGCAGTTGTCATTCGTTTCCGACCTTGTCCAGGCCTCCTTACAACACTTCCATCATTTTGAAACTGTTTCCATAGCTTAGAGACTGTCTGTCTTGAAATATTCAGACATGTGGCTGTTTCCATGATTGACTGCCCTGCTTCTAAACGGCCGATAATTCGCCACTTTACAGATTCTTCCAAATGATACTTCGAAGCCATAACAAACCGCTTTGAGTCCCTACACACTGAAATCAAACGCTATGTTGCAGAAATTCACTCAAATATTCAGTTTGCGCAAAGCGCTTGATTCACCCTTGGATGACGTAACGCCTAGATTTGCATATCACAAACCGTTTGATTACTTTTGATTGGATAATGCTAATTAGGCTTGGTTTTCACACATTCCCTGCAAATACGGATCACATTGATTCGATATTTCATTGAATATCATCATTTTTGGGTATGTAAAGATAATTTTGGACATGAGTGTATCTCCCATTCAATTAATTCAGTTCTCACTTCGCGGAAAGGTAAAAAAATACATAAAACTGAAAGCATATTTATTAAAAATTATAAAATACAGAACACAAAACAGCAAATACAGTTAAACACACTTAAAAACAGCAATTTTTACTATTAAAAAATGCAAAAAGAAACAATTCGTACAGCGGGCAGGAAGACAGATTTTTCGATGTAAAGAATTTAAGTTTCGCCTGTGTTCCCACTCGGCAAAAAGACACTGAAGTTAGTGCACTGCACTACACTACAGAGTTTCAAATGTAAATACATGGCGCATTCGTTAGGCTTATTACTACTAAACAATTTTCAAATTGTTGATAATTCTACAACTATTGCATGCAGATTAACTACAGGCATAAAAACCTTTACCGAAATATAAAAAATAAAATTCAATCACTTTTAAATCAAAAAATGCACGATTTACCAAACTATAAAACTAAAAAACTGAGCTCATATATATATATATTAACTTTTCTTTATAATTTATTGACTCTTTATAGTATGATAACATTACTTTAAACCTTAACTGGAGGGTAATGAAGGATTTTGAAGCGTTAAGGGATTATCTTGTAAATATTTCTTGTAAATATTTGTAAAAATGTATATTTAATACTGGATTCTTTCCTTTTACTAATAAAGGGCCAACTTTTTTCAAAAGTCTCAATTATAGGCCGAAATGAGTGAAATTTTTAATCTTTTTCTCCTTTTCCTTAACTTTTTGGCCAGTATTTAATAAGTTTTATGACACATCTTAAATTCAGTTTCAATATAATTAAATATTACAATACTTTTTTACTTTCATAAAAATTTTTTTTTTAATTTTTCTAAATTAAAATTCAAAAATACTTCTTAAATTAAATTTACTAAAAAAATTATTACAGTCCTTAGTAATTTGCAACCATTTTTCACATTACAACAGTTTGTTTTTTCACAATTTTTACACATTTTTACACACTTTTTCACACACATTTTTACATTACTATAAAATTAAATTTCAAAAATTTTTTTAGCTACAGAACACGCTTTTTAAATTACATATAGTTTGCAGCATAATTTTAAATAGTTTTTTAAATAGTTCTTACGTACAGCAGCTTATTACTCAACTTTACCTTTTACTAGCGCCCTCTTTTATAAATAGAAGGAACACTACTTTACATCACTTAATTTGACTTGCTACTTGTCCACACTCCAATAGAAGTAATGGTAAATTAATTAATTTAATTTAAAACTTACTTTTTACTTGCCTTTATTATTTTATTTTAGTATTATTTAATTTAGTTTCTAGTTTATTTTTAGTATGTTAATAGTTTCTGTATCTTTTTTGTTTATATGCATATTCGTGTCGGGGAAGTTTTTCGTGGGCAAGAGTTTCTAAATTAAATCGGTTTTCTAAAAAAATTGGTTCACTAAAAATATTGTTTTATATTAACTTTAATTTGTTCTTTTCTAAAAATTTCACTCGTTTGAATTACTTTTGGTAGGTCACATCATTTGGTTTTAGTTTTGGTTTTGAATTTTACACTCGCCTACATAAATGAGGAAACACGAATTGAATAATTCAAGAGTTAGGTTTGAGGGCAACTTCCCCTCGATAAGACTGTCTTCTGCCAGCTCAACAATTATTCACTTATGCATATTTATTTTTTTTAGGATTTTAAAAAAAATTTATTACAATTTTATATTTGTTAATAGATTTTGATACTTGCACTTGATTTACTTATGTTCTCAGAATTTAAATGATAGTGTAGATTAGTTCGCAGCAATATAAATTATTTATAATTTCTTTTAAACTTATTTCTATAATTAATTTTTTACTTTAAATTACTTCTTACGAATAGAAATTTTGTTAAATATATATATATATATACACATTTACGGTAGAGCCGATTACAACCAAAAACGTAGCTGCACAACTAAATGTTACAGCAATCCCATATTCAAAATTTCAACGTTCTGATGTTACTCGTTTTTGAGTTATGTGTGAGATAGATACGTATGTAGGTCCCATTTTACAATCCGTTTTTGGAAAAAGGTCCTTTACTCTGTCCATACGTACAGATGTCACGCAAAAAACATACTTCAAATGAATTCGAGAGCACTCAAAATGAATATTTTCGCTGAAATATGATACCCGAAATTTTTCGTGATTGTAATACTCTCTGCTTCGTGCAAGTAGTTGAAAAGCACAAACGAATAAAATAAAAAAAAAAAACTTTACTCTAATCCTTCGAATAATATTGTACAAGAAGCTTATTTATTAGTTACTTAATAATTAGTGAGCAAAGTGGGCTTAATGGCTTTTCGTTTATAGTTAATTTAACCAGTTTTTTTAATATGGTAGTGAACTACCAAATGCGAAAGTACAATTGAAATTGCGGAAAAAAATTGCATAAATCGAGCAAAAGATTTCAAGAAAAATTGCAGATTAAGAAAAGTCGGATAAAAATGTGTTGAAAGCTGCAACATCCAGTCGGCCATTGTTAGAAGAACTTCCTTAGACAGGCAATTATCCATTAACCTTCTTATCTCCATAGTAACGCCTTTTCTACTAGCCTTTAATCAACATAAAACATTTAATTGGCGTGAAAAAGGATTAAGGGAACATTCTTCTTGCCTCGATTCGTTAAAGTTTCTGTTGACAGGGGGGTTAATTAATTTTAATTACACTTTTGAAAATGAGCTTTTTCGCAGTCAGTTTGGCATTAACTTTTTGAGACTCGATTCTAAATCTGGAGCAGAAACGGTCCATGTGTAGAATCTCCGCACAGAGGGAAATAAATTTCTTTCCGTTTAATTATGAAGAATCCTCAATTACAGACAGAAAAATCCAAACATATTCCGAGCTAATGAAACTGTTTGTTTTAATCGGTCTCTCCGCGTATTTAAAATCTCATTAAAACTAAAGATCTATGTATTGGTGCTTCTGAGAAATATGATTGCAGTTCATCACTGCTTAAGACACTCGAAATAATTAGACTTTAAATAATCTTAAAGCACTGAATTTGGGGAGACTTGAAGAATGCACATACAACTAAGGGAAATTCATTTATGAATGTCTCAGCTTAAATTTAGGTATTGAGGCACAGAAAATCTTAAATCGGGTGAATTTTTTTCATTAATTATTATGTTATCCTATTCCTAACAGTATGATAAAGCTTCTTAAAAAAGAGGTGTCGAATGAAAGAATAGTCAGATTAGTAACTTTTGCTTCAAAGCACTTAAATCTAGGATACTGTTGCTTATTCACTAATAAGTACTGGTTCCTGTTCCATCAGATCTTTGTTTTAGTCATTATTTTCTATTAGAATGTGTAGGATTCAACTCTTTAAACTTTAAGTTCTTACTTAGAACCCCACGAACACTTACAAGCGAATAATCGCTTAAGTGTGAACAGAACAGATGAGACTTGAGAAAGGTTTAAAACCCTTTATTATCCAGTATATTTATAATCAGTTTCGGCTTGGAACTTTACAATAAAGCCACCACTCGGGCTTGAACTTAAATACTAATAATTTCAACTAAAACTAGTTTAATTAAAGCTCTTAAATAATATGGCCGAAGCTATGACAATATAACTGGTTGGCCCCTAAGTATTCATTGATTCGGCGAAGCCTAGCAAGGGCCTAGATATGGCCGAGCGTAGTAAGAGCTAAGAGAGATGTGGCCAGAAGGCAAACGCGCGCTAATCCGGAAATCAGACTCTCTCTGTTGAAGTCGGTTAAGTCACGACTTGAATAGTACTCATTCTCATTTGCATTCTCTGCGTTTCTGAATTCACATTCTGGCAAGAAATTGTAAGCTGAAATTAGAATAAGATAGGAAAGATACAAAACTTAAAATAACTGTTAGAAAACGCATTATAAATCTTACAAATGTATTCTCATTGTCCTTTTTTTTTTTTTTTGAAAAACTCATTCTTTCCGGAGTTCGAAAATTGTGATACAGCTTTTGTGATATCGTCCCGTTTTCGGAACTGCTGTTCCCATAGATGGTTATCCGTAGCCGAAACTAGGTATTAGTCAGATGGGACGATGTCCAGGGAATAGGGAAATAGGGACATTCTTCGCATGCCTTCGTGGTGTAGTGGTCAGCACGCTGGACGTGTATCCCAGAGGTCCGTGGATCTAGTCTCGGTGAAGGCTTTGCTCATTTTTTCACTTCTCCAGCATAAAAAAACATACCTCATGTCTCTACAGGGTGACTGAAGCAAAACTTCCCAGCCCAGTGTTTTGGTCATATATGTAGTCGCGGAAGACATGAACAAGCCATTTGTTTAGCTTCCATGTCATCCCAAGGTTATGAAGATGTGATGTAATAGTTTCGTCAGATGCTTGAAACCTGTGTGCAAGTTCCTGACAGGTTTGATAAGGATTCTGCTTGATTGCCTCAGCTGGACTTTGTCGAGGGTGGACGGACGACAAACACGAGATCATTCTTCAAGGCTGTCCTCTCCAGCAGTCCGTTCACTCTTGGTGATGTGTCTCCAAGCGCGCAGCATATTCTTTTAACGGTCTCTGCAGCTTTTTTCCTAATTTGTACTCGTAAAATCTCCATTTCCAACGACATGTTGTTTGAAGATTGCGCTTCCTACAAGTGAAATAAACGATGCAATGAACAGCTCTCTACTGAATAAGGTTTAAAAGAAGTATAGGCACATAACGCCATCAGAATCAATTTGACCGCACTAACGCTCACAAAAGTAACTGTTGTCAAAAACCGCACGAACTTTCTTGGTTACTTCGTACTTCAGCAAGAGAAAGAGATTTCTTTAATGTAACTAACATAAGAATTACGTTTATACTCATTCACTCTTTTTAAATATTAATTCGAATTTTAAATATTACGTAAAAAATTTATTGTACTCGTAAAATTTTTTAATTTATCATTTAAATATATTCTGCCTTACTCTAGTCAATGTATAGAAGTCAGACGTAATTTTTAAATTAGACGTATTTTAAAATGATTTTCAATAGGAATTGAATTGCAAATTACAGAAAATAAAGCCTTAGTTGTTTTATTAAACTCAAGGGGTAAATGAAGACCACTTGGTCTACATACAGTTCATAACTACTTTTCCGTCAAAATTGTTCATAGGTTACTTATTTGTTACATTTGCAGATTACTTATAGGTTACTTATTTGCCGGTTAATTATAGGTTCATTTCATCATATATAGTTTCATTTCTCACATTTGCAGGTTACTTATAGGTTACATTTGCAGGTTACTTATAGGTTCATCTCATTATATATAGTTTCATTTGTTACATTTGCAGGTTACGTATAGGTTACACTTGCAGGTTACTTATCATATATAGTTTCTTCTTACATTTGCAGGTTTCTTATAGGTTACATTGGCAGGTTACTTATAGGTTCATAGGTTCATTTCATCATATATAGTTTCATTTGTTACATTTGCAGGTTACGTATAGGTTACATTTGCACGTTACTTATAGGTTCATAGGTTACTTATTTGTTACATTAACAGCTTTTTAAAAAGGATGTATGAGCTGCATTATTCTTTTACATTGGTTGAATTATAAGGTATTTTCTTCCTCCTTTCTGCATGCCCTCGTGGGGTCACGATAGCACACTCGGTGCGTATTCGAAAGATCCAAGTTCGAGTCCCGGCGAGAGCATTGCACATTTTTCATGTACTCTTGCTTCCTAACATTGAAAAAAAAACCTCCTGACTCTACTTTGGCACCCTAACTAAAAGGTGGTGGGCGATAATACGTCGCCACCAGGGTTTCCGGATTGGTCCCCTAATCCCCAGTCGCACATTAAAACGGGTAGTATGTAAGGTATTTTCTCCCTCGTTTCTGCATGCTTACGTTGTGTAACGGTAGCACACTCGGCGCGTATTCGAGAGATCTAGGTTCGAGTCCGTACGTGGGCATTGTTCATGTCTCCTGCTTCAAAATAGGCCCACCAGCGGCCGAGCGCTGAACACTGGTAGATCGGTCCGAGGTTCAAATCCCGCGAACGGGCTGGCTGCATGGGCGTTTTCGTGGTTTTCCCCATGTGTAACGTGTATACGAGCCAGTTTCCCTTAGAAAGTCCTCCACGAAGGCACCCCTCCCTTTAGGCAGATAACCCTCGTGTGCTTTGCCATAATTGAATAACCTAACCATGTAAGGTTTTAGTTAAACTAACAAAGTTTTATTTTAATTTATTCTTTTCTATCTGTTCTCATTTTCAACTTCCCGTTAGAAGAAGCGCGCGTTTTCAGCTTTATGCTAATTTGAAGTAGAGCCAAGTTCTATTTAAGCAAGAGGTAGAAACCTTTCAGTGTGAGAGAGCTTTTAGTCTCAGACCACGGTCACACTATTCAACGTTTGCCTGACTAGCTAGCATCTCAATTCTAAGCCGTAGCGCTTTTACGTGATTACTTATTGAAGTAATTTCAAGTGCATCAGTATTATTTAAATCTTGCTACGCACCATTTAGTTTAGGGGCCAACCTCGCGTTATAGCTCTGTGAGCAACGACTACTTTAATTTCTATTTAGTTTTAGTTTAAATTTGATTGTTCATTTTAGACCCAAATGCGGTCTCTACTTTCTGTATCCCTCCCGAGTTGGGCAGTGGTTGTAATATAATTGTGATTTAATAAAAGAGGATTTTAAATCCCTTTCAAGTGCAGTTATTCTCCAACTTAATCACAGTATTCTACCACAGAACATAGCTACATTCAGCTCCCTGTTCCAGATCAGGATTTAAGGAGTTCACGAAGATGTCTGCCAAGAATATGCACCGAACACTCAGTCCTGACCACCTAACCTGCTTCAAAATAACCTCATAACTCTACAAAATAAGCACAAAAAATAGAATTTGTAAAGAAATTTATAGAGAGGTCAATTATTTCACGCAGAAAGACTAACGAGCGATTCAAATAATGGTATTCTGTCGTTATTTATTTCTGCAGCAAAATTATAAAAATATTTGCATTGTATAAACTGATAGTTTTACTGCCGTAACTGATTTACATGTCGGTAAATTTGGCCTAAAGGCTTTTGAAAATGATACTAATTACTTTCGGCTTAATATCTCTTTGTTTAATATCCTTATTTCTACATAATTAGCATCCACAATTGCGGTTTGACTGCAGATTTTCTGACGCTTCGATAAGTTTTTTTAATGCGGCCATTTATGCGATGCGCTCGTTGTTCCTAATGGCTGAAACAAATACATCTTGCAAGAACATTCATTAGAATACAGTTTACAGAAAATGTAAGTAATCTTATGTGAACTACAGACGCTGTTCGCACATTTTTAGACGATTTTAATAAGCGGTAATAAAACATCGTTTGCTGAAAAAGAAGTAATTGCAATTGTACTACGTTTCTAAAAGTCAAAATTATAGTCAGTGGCTTGAAAATTTTGATTTATTCGAAATGGCGAATTTAACAAAGCAGTGGTTCGAAGGCTATATTTAAGCTCTTTCCGAAGAGAAATAGGCATACTCCGTTATCCAAAAACGATGTGAGAGTCATGGTTTTGTGATATCTAAAGCGTCGATAGGTAATGTCATCGACAAGAAAGGAAAAAAACGTCAAATTGGAGCCTCAGGTGGGACAAAAATTCCAAACAAGTATCCAAGGAAAAAACGGACATCTTCTATTGCAAAGTGACATCTTCGACTATTGCAAAGGTACGTTGTTTAATGTTAAAAGAAAATCCCCCTAGTCAAAGGACAGTTGCAAAATCATTAAAATGCACAATAGATGGGTGTATTTAAATGATTGTAACAAAAAAAGAGCCATTTATTATCATAAAAGGGGAGAAAAAATTTAAGTACATGGTTCAAAGAATCGAAAGAAAGTTTTTCTAAGGGATTCATGATTGCTGCTGGTTTTTCTTATAATGGCGAGTTAAAAATAAAGAGAGTGCAAAAAAATGTCAAGATTATTTCCAAATACTATCAGGAACATATTTTATCGCCCATTTTTCAGAATGAAATACCCATCGCTTTATCACAGTGCCATCCATCTGCGAGACTCCATCGGGACAAAGCTAGCAGTCACACATCAAAATCGACTGTAAATTTCCTAAAAGAAATGGAACAAAAAACTGGTATCAAAGCCATACCCTTCACTGATATCCCTACTAAATCTCCCGATGTGTCGCCTATGAATTTTTGTGCTTTCGGACTTTTAAAAACTGCATTATCCAAACGTTGTCCCAAACCTCTAACAGGACTCTGGAAAGCTGTTCGGGAGGAATGGGATAAAATACCTCTTCTGACACTTCAAAAGGCATTATTATCCTGGAAATTGCGGTGTCGAAAGATAGTTCAGAATAAGAGATGTCAAATAGAACATTTAAAACACAAGAATTTTATGTAATTTAGTTTTTTGAATACAATATACATCGTCTAAAAAATGTGCGAACAGCCTCTGCATGTATCTCGCATAACTCAAAAACGAGTAGCCTCAGAACGCTGAAATTTTGTATATGGGACTGCTATAGCATGTGGATATGCACCTCGCATTTTGGTTGCAATCGTCCTCACCAAATGTATATAAATATATGTACATATATATCCACTCTGTTACTCGGCTGAGTGAGCTCAGTTTCTTTACTCTTATTTTTTTGTAAATTGTACATTTTTTGGCTTTAAAAATGATTGAATTATGTTGGTCTTATCTTTCGGTTAAGATTTTATGCCTTTAGTTAATCTGCGTGCAATAATTGTGGAATTATCAACAATTTAAAAGTTTTTTAAGTACGGCTAAGCCTAATTTTTGGTTATGATATCGGCCATATTTTTACATTTGAAGCTTACCAGAATAATGGATTTGTTGCCAATCTAGAGAAGCTAAGCTTCGCAACAACAAAGTAACGTCTTCTTTTGTTATTGCGAATTAAGTTATGCTCGATTCATTCTGGAATTATCATTTAAGTTATTAGCTTGTTTTTGCGTACGAATTGTAATTCTAATTGTAAAAACTGTATCTTTTTAATTGTTTTAACTGTACTTGGTGTTTTATGTTTTTCTATCTCTCAATTTTTGATTAAAATATTTTGAATTTTCATGTCTTTTTGCTTCACCTTGAAGCGAGATAATAATAGTTTGAATAATTTGTATTTGTGTTACATCCACATAATTTCATATACTTACTTTTATTCTATCTAATAATTGTTTAATATTTAATTTTGATGCATTTAGAGCAGATTTGATCAAACTTATTTTGTACAGATTAGGATTTACGGAAGCCGTGATATGGAAATAATGGACTGTGTCCAAGATTTGAACCACAGATTTTCCAACTGGTAGCTGAAGGCGTTAACCATTCATACAAATGGCGAAAGACACGACAAATGGCGTAAGACGCGACTTCACTCGACCAAATCCAAACGATGAAAGGTTATCTTCGTTACCACTGCAGAGATTATTAAAATTTTTCCAACTTTCTTCGTTTTTCATATTCTTAAATACTTTACCTACTGACGAATATATATTTAAGTTTAATGACAAAGCTATTTAATCTTATTCGAAAAAACATTGTGTCCCATACAAAATGAGCTTCGGAATTTCCTTTAATCCTTTTAGTCCAAAGGGGGTTTGTTCCTGAAGGACTATTGTTTTCGTTTAGCCATTTTGTGTCGAATCACTACGAATGTCAGTTTCACTTTTCAAATTGTTGCCACCATATATTATCGCCCTGTATTATATTTGCAGAAATTAAATAGTGAACAATCTGCATAAATGTATGTATGTTTCTCGAATTGTGATAAAACGACGGTACCTAGAGCTATCCAATTTTGAATGACGTAATCCTGCTGCGAATATGGGTATCTGGAAGCCCGAATTTGGAATTTGTTTTATTACCGATTTCACATTCTGTAAAACTTTAACGAATTCTTGATAAACAAACTGAAGGATTTCAAAGAGAGCTATGCCAATGTTGTACAGAAGAAACATTTTTATCTCCAGGGCGATCGGAAATTCTAAAGATATGCTCAGTTTAAAATTATTTTGCGATAATGCTCTTGAACTGAAAATTATGGTTTAAGCGCGAAGAACATGATATTTAATAAAGGTAACACAGAAAATGTTAAAAAAAAGGCCACTTCGGACGTAATTTAAAATCTGAAACCTTTAAGAATTTTTTTTTTTTTAGTCCAAAGGAGCTTTGTCCCTGAAGGACTATTTTTCTCGTTTTGCGATTTTGCATCTGAAACGTTAAATAATGTCGGTTCACTTTTCAAACTGTTGCCACCAAACATTGCAGCCCTGTATTATATTGAAAGAAATTAAATGATGAAGAATGTGCATAAAAGTATGTATGTTTCTGGCATTGGGATAAAACGACGGTACCTAGAGCCATCGAATTTTGAATGATATAATCCTGCTGCGAACGTGGGCATCTGGAAGCCCAGATTTGAAATTTGGAATTTCTTCTATTATCAATTGCATATTTTGTAAAACTTTAACGAATTTTTGATGAACAAACTCGAGGATTTCAAAGCGGGCCATGGCAACGTTGTACAGAAAAAAACATTTTTATCTGCAGCGCGTGAGACTGTAGGAAATTCTAAAGACAGGCTCAGTTTAAAATTATTTTGCGATATTGTTCTTTAACTGAATTTTATGGTTTCAATGCGAAGAACATGATATTCAATAAATAAAAGTAACATACAAAATGTTTAAAAAACGCCCCTTTGGACGTAATTTAAATTCTGAAACCTTTGAGATTTTTCTTTTTTTTTATTTAAGATTTTATTCTAATTTCATGAGAAGTGGGTTTCATTATTCTCACATTAAATTGGACCGCTTTATATTTCGAGTAAGTTAATTTCAGAAAGCTATTTAAAGCAATATTTTTAGTTAAACTGAAATGACTCAAACGACGCATGAAATTCCAACTTTCCTGTCGTAATGGAATTTTTAAATATTTTTGTTAGTATTTCAAACTTCAGTCACTCGGAAATTTCATGTAATGTCGCATTCAAAGGTTTATCCGGATATTGCCGTAACGCGCGATTAAAAGAATAATATCTCTCATTAAAGCTGGAAAAGTGAAAAGGTATTAAATCCTGATTTCCATAAAAAGAAAATTTTAAATAGCTTGCTGATGAAAATAATTAATGATATTTCATTTCAGTTTGGACTGAATCTTCAGCTGTGCAAAGAATAATACTACTTTAAATTCTAATTTGCTCCTGTTCGGTGGATCTTCTCTTCACTGAATTGTGAAACGATATTCGGACATGGATGAAAGTTCTTTGGAAAATTATTAAAACGAGAAATAAACAAAGTGCACCATTAAAACTAACAATTACATTGTTGCGACTGTTTGTTTGCAAAGCTATTGTATAACAAAAATTCAATAATGAACCATAACTCTATCACTCGGCTGAAATTTCTCCGCTTTTTAGCCCAAAGTGGCGTTATACCCAAAGATCTATTAGTCCCATTTTGTGTCGTTTCACTTTCTTCATCCAACGTTGATGCACTTTTCAAACTGTTGTCACCAAATATTATTGCTATGTATTATACTGTTAACAGAATATTTAAAAATATACTGTTAAGAGCATATTTAAAGAAACTAAATAAGGAAGAATCGACATGAATGCGTGAATGCTTCTCGCATTGTGAAAAATCAACGGTACCTTAGAGCCATCCAATTCTAAATAACTTAGTCCTCCAACCGATTATTATCGATTTCATATTTTGTGAAACTTTAGCGAATTTTTGATTAAGAAACTCGAGGATTTCAAAGCCAGCAATAGCAACATTGTATAGAAAAAACATTTTTATCTCCAGCCCGCGTGGCTGTGTATCGGAAATTCTAAAGATACGCTCATTTTAAAATTATTTTGTAACATTGCTCTTGAACTAAATTTTATGGTTTAAGTGAGAAGATTATGATATTTAATAAATAAAGGTAACACACAAAATGCTAAAAAACCGCCCGTTTGGACGTAATTTAAAATCAAAGACCTTTCTTATTTTTAGTACAAAAGGGCAATTTGCCCTGAATGGTTATTAATTTCGTTTTGGCATTTTCCGTTGAAAATTATAAACGTTGAATCACTTTTCACACTGTTGCCAAATATTAGAGTATTTGCACATGCTGCAGAATCGCGGTACAAGTGAATTGCGGGACCGCCACAGCTTGTCGGCGGATGCGTCGATCCACGCGTGCTGACGTCACTCTGGCTGTACCTGCACCCTCCTTCTTCCCACATTTCCTTGTTCCAACCACGTTCGCCAATAGCCGATGCACCGTGCTCGCATCCATGTGGGTATCAGCTGCGATTTGACGTAAGGACCAACCCGCCCTTCTCAGTCCGATCACCATACCCCTCGTGAAATCGTCTATCTGCTGGAAGTGCCTTCGTTGACGGCGGCCTGGCATTCTCTCCTATTACACATATCCTCCGGGACAAAAAACAACTTTCTTCGGTAATTCGTCCGGGAGAAATAACGACACGAATATTGCCCATTCTGCACGTTCCTTTCCGTATTTCACGTGCGTCGGAGAGCTGCGCATTTTACATCATTCGCGTAAATCAGTGACGTGCGTCTAGTCTAAAATTTACATAAATTTCTGACCACTCCTTCTTGGTGTTGCATTTTCAATGTCGAGCAGTGTACTTAGGCTCATTTGCATTTTTCCTTGAAATAAATCTGCACTGTCCTTAAGTGGAGTTGGCAAAATTTCATTTAGATTAGATTAGATTAGATTCATTATTTTCCAAATTTCATTTAGATTAATTAGTATTCATTTTTTCATAGCAAACGCCGTTTCTCTTAATTTTTAAGAAATAATAGTTACCCTTCTTTTTTTAATTTCATCAAGTATATAAAATTATATTTTTACTGTGTAAGGTTTATGATGCGTTTTCTAACAGTTATTTTAAGTTTTGTATCTTTCCCATCTTAATCTAATTTCAGCTTACAATTTCCTGCCAGAATGTGAATTCAGAAACGCAGAGAATGCAAATGAGAATGAGTACTATTGAAGTCGGGACTTAACCGACTTCAACAGAGAGAGTCTGATTTCCCGACTAGCGCGCGTTTGCCTTCTGGCCACATCTCTCTTAGCCGTTATTGCGCTCGGCCATATCTTAGGCCCTTGCGAGGCTTCGCCGATTCAATGAATACTTAGGGGCCAACTAGTTAGATTGTGATAGCTTCGGTTATATTATTAAAGAGCTTTAGTTAAGCTAGTTTTAGTTCAAATTATTAGTATTTAAGTTCGAGCCCGAGTGGTGGCTTTATTGTAAAGTTCCAAGCCGGAACTGATTGTAAATATACTGGACAATAAAGGGTTTTAAACCCTTCTCAAGTCTCCCCTGTTCTGTTCACACTTAAGCGATTATTCGCTTGTAAAGTGTTTGTGGGGTTCTAAGTAAGAACTTAAGGTTTAAAGAGTTAAACTCTACAACTGTATAAGGTACTTCTCCCGCCTTCTTTGCATGCCTTCGTGGTGTAGTCGTCAGCACGCTCGACGCGTAACCGAGAGGTCCGTGGTTTGATTCCTGGCGAAGGCGTTGCTTATTTTTCCATCCCTCTTGATTCGAAATAACCTAATGTCTCTACACTGGCGTCCGAACTGAAAAAAGGTGGTGGGTGGTAAATCTCCACCACCGGGATTTGGCGATTGGCCCTCAAAGCCCCAGTCGTCCTTTAAAAGGGGGAGTATATAAGGTATTTCTACCGCCTTCTTCGCATGCCTTCGTGGGGTAGTGGTCAACAAACTGGACGCGTAATCGAGAGGTCCGTGGTTCGATTCCCGCCGAAGGCGCTGCTCATTTTTCATGATTTTTGCTTCAAAAATACCTAATGTCCCCACAACTGTTTAGCTTGATTTTAAGATTGATATGGATGTTTACTGATTAGCATACTTGGTGTATATTTGCCCTCAGTTATTTAACATCGATGTTAGTGTTCAGGCACTTTTCAATGCAGTTGAGATTGATAGACAATATAATATTCATTTGAACCTAACGGTTCTGTTAACAAACGATTGATTTGCTTATCTATTACTTATTGGTGACGTGTATTTCCTTGGAAACATATGCTATGTATCCAAAATTCCCCACTTTCTTGGGAATGCCTACATAAAACCGAAAATGACAATTCAATAAAGTATAAAATTACAATAAATACTTCAATAACAAATACTTCGCTTCCAAACTCTAATAATAATTTTCTGCTTTTTTAAAGTATAAGAAGCGTTTTAATTTCATGCGTAAATTTTTAAACGAATGGTGACAATTCTTTTTGACTATCATAACTATCATTTATGTTCGATCTCCATATACTCTTAATTAGTACTGAAACGAGAACAGCTTACATCGTCATTTCAGTGCACATTTAAAATGTAATAATCTTGCATTTTATTTTCTTGTACGAAGTGAAGGAAGTATTGTAATCGTGAAAAATTCCGAGTATCATATTTCAACAAAAATATCCATTTTGACCGCTATCCAACGCAATTTAACGATGTTTTTGAGTGACATCTGTCCTTCCCCCCCTCCCCCCGGGGGTTGACTCAGGAGAATTCCTGGGAAGTACTGGCTAGGATCTGTACTTAGGCAGTCTCAACCACGGGGGTATATAAGTTGACTTCACAGGAGTAGAGCCCGAGTTTATTCTTATGTTGGTTCAGGCTTGGCAGGGACCGTACTGGTACTGTCGTGTCTGTTCCTCTGGCTGTGGTGGAGCTAGATCGGAGATCACTGACCTTGTCGTCGGGGATTTGGCTCTCATAGTTTCAGTACGGGGACTGCTAGTCTCATTGCCCTTCATAGGGCCAAGCCGGGATTGTGGGGTTTGCGTCGCCGATGAGGGGGTCTCAGGAGCTTGGACAAGCTCACCCCGAAAGGCAGACCCAGGACGGGGAGTCCAACTCTTGTGTTGTGTTATGTTATGTACGTAAGGACAAGAAAAAGATCTCTTTCTCCAAACGGATTATCAAATTGATTCAAAATTGATTCAGAAGAGATTTTGCGTGACATCTGTACGTACGTTTGTATCTCGCATGACTGACCTCAGAACGATGAAAATTTGTATATAGAACTGCTACAACACGTAGTTGTAAACCTTCCTTTTTAGTTGCAATCGGCTGCCCCAAAAGCATATAAATATATATATATATATACCCACTCTGTTTGAACTCAGTTTTCTTTTTTTTACTTTTATATGTTGGTAAATTGTTCATTTTTTGCTTCAGAAATGATTGAATTATTTTTTTTATCTTCCGGTTAAGGATTTTATGCCTTTAGTTAATTTGCATGCAGGAGTTGTAGAACTATCAACAATTTTAAAAGTTGTTTAATTGTGGCTAAGACTAATTTTTCTTTACCATAGAATCCATATATGTTTACATTTGAAACTGAATAGTGAACGCAGAATAGTAAGTTAAGTCATTTTCTGCACCTTCACCACCTTTTTCCGAGTAAGACCCAAAGTAAGCTTTGTTTTTTGCACCGCAAAAATCTGCTTTCTTGCACGCTGGCCGAATTGCTTGTTTTTGCATTGAAACTCTAATTTTATTTGTAAAAACTGTTTAATTGTTTTAACCGTATTTGGTGTTTTAAATTTTTTCTATATTTTTCAATTTTTAATGAAGATGTTTTGAGATTTTATGCATTTTTGCCTCAGATATTTTGAGGTTTTATGCATTTTTGCCTTGTCGCGAAGTGAGAAGGCAGAAGTGAATTAATTGAATGAGAAGTATATCTCTAATAAAATTCGAGGAAATAAGTTTAAATGAAATGCCGCAAAAAATGCGTGTAATTTAATATTCCGTACAAGGAAGTCATGTGGTGTACACATCAGATTTTTTACTAATAGCAGCCATATAATTCCTTCTGCACCTTCAGCGTCTTTTTGCCGAATGGGACCAAAATGAATCTTTTAGCGTTGTGCACCGGAAAATCTGCCTTATTGTCTACTTGCCGAAGTGCTTGTTTTTGAGTAGAAACTGTAATTTTAATTGTAATTTTTTTTAATTCTTTTAGCTGTACTTGGTGTTTTATGTTTTTCTATATCTTTCAATTTTTTAATTTTTTAATTTGAATTAATGGAATGAGAAATATATCTCTAATGAAATTCGAGGAAATAAGTGTTTGGTATTAGCAGCAAATATTGTCGACAATCTGTCTCGTACAGAGGAGAATGTTTACGAGTAGCGCATGCGCATTATGTAACCGGCGCTGTATCGTCAGTGAAAAACTTTTTTTCCATTATTTAATTTCTTTTATACATCGTTTTAGATTTATTATAGTATTTGAGTTGGACATGTGGCAACGATTAGATAATTTTTCAGATGATATAATTTTCGTGCATTCTGAGTTATAAAATGAATGACATGTAACGTTGTTAAGTGAACCTAGCGCCAGAGTGTCGCTATGGTAAACAAATATAGTGAATTGTAAAGAGTACATTTATTCTATTGTGATTTATGCGCTATCGGCGAAGTAGATTTAATTCAATCCAATAAATTTAAATGAAATGCAGATGCGTGTAATTTAATATTCCGTACAAGGAAGTCACGTGGTGTCCGCATCATATTTTTTATCTCAATCCCGGCTATGAGATTTAAAACCGAAAAATAGCAATTCCAGTAACTTACCAATGTATCAAAAGTGTTGTTCATTAGTTCACAACGAAAATAAACATATTTATTTAATATATACAAAATTCGCTGTAGATACGTTTTTTACTTGTTTGTCATTTTTGTTTCTTAAAATCATGCGTAATTTTGTAGGGATATTTAGAATTTTTTTATCTCACTGAAGAAATCCGAAATGCCTTTACCGGGATTCGAACCCCAGACCTCCTGGTTGGTGTGCCGGATGCTCTTTCAGTTACGTCACGAAGAAAAGGAGGAAGAAAATGACTTATAATTTTGGAAAATTGCAAACCTTAAAAAGTTAATGAAATAATCAGAAATGTTTAAATACAAAATTTCTCTTCGATGTCATGAATAGTTTAGAAGCACGAATTGAAAGAAGAGAATTTTTTTGTTAATATTTCTTATTCAAATCAAAAAAGTCTCCATAATTTAAATTAATGTTTTAAATTTTTGAAATCTTCGTGATGGAAATTCCAGACTTTAATTTAATGTGCTCTTTTTCACCATCGTTCATTTCAAAAATTATCGATACATTGTTTACGGTAATGATTTGATAATTCTTACAGTTGGAATTTCGTGTACAAACCCTATTAAGATTTTATTCCATCATTTAATTGCCTCTGAAATTAAGTTTTCGTAAGAAACTAAGCAAGATTCGAATAAAACCATGCTAATTTTTCAAGTATTATATTTATGTTTAAAGCAAGATTTTCGATTCTTCCAGTTAATTAAAATATTTTGAATTTAAATATCGAATTTCCAATGCAGAAACATTGAAGCTTTCTTGGGGAAATATTTTAAGAAACTCATTTACTTCCTTTTAGAGCAAATAAGGAACGCGCAGTTCTCTAAAACTGTTTATCATTATTTTTTTAGAATGTTCTACAAAACTACGCAATTACTGGAAGTATTTTTCCCCGTGTTACAAATTAAATACCATTTCTTCTTTTTATTTGTGCCATTAAATTCTTAATCAGGTTATTCTCTATCTCAGTCGTTTAACTTTTACAATTAAGTTAAAATATATAACAATTTTCTCTCGAGAATATTTTCGAAGATGATTGCATTTTAGATCCTGATTGTGTGCCTTACTTAATTGACTCGCAATATATTAAGAATCATTGTTTTCAATTTCGTGCTTGATTTCGCAGAAAAACTTCATTAATCACAAAATACAAAAACTGTTAATTATGCAGTTATTTTTTGCAATATCTGGTTCGAGAATCTTACTGTGAATAAAAGAGGACTTTATCTCCGCAGGCACGTAAAAAAATGTCTATCTGGATCTTTACAAATGACAAATAAAACCAAAATTTAAAAAGTAGTGATACAGAAAAAGAGTTAATCACTTAATTCATTTAGGTATTAAGTCCGACCGCTGAACACGTACAGAAGCAACAGCCTAAGATACAGCCCTGCCAAGCAGAAAGCGTCTATAACCAAATAACGCCAGCGATAATTTAGTTATCTGATTTAACGATAAAGCGGCAGCCGTCTCGCTGAAGTTTTGCAAAATGGAACCCTTCATCTCTCGTTTGTTGCAACTGCCGATGCCATCTACTGGAAAGCTAAAAGCAAGGCGGGGTTGAGAAAATTAATGGTTATTGCGCTCGATGGGGAAAGTTTTTTCTGTTTATTTCAGCATTTTTGTGAATATATATTTCTTCAAAAAGCATATCTTTATCTACACTCCTTTGCTTAAAGAAAATTTATGGACCCTAAAGCAATCGTCATTTATTATATAGATAGTCTTCGGGTTTTATTTTAGAAGTGTAAACTCATTGGATTAAAAGAATTCATTTTTTCTATTAGTGGTCTTTTCTCTTCGGATTTAGCATTTTCGTTCTTGAAAGTGAGTTGATAATTGCTAACTAGAAATTTACCGAAAATTTTTACTACATGTATCAAACTTACCTTGAGATTCTAATTAATCAATAAATTATTAATTTTTCTCGCGAAGAAAGAGGACGTCGGTCTCTTTAAAGTCACCAGTGTTTTTTTGTGTGTGGGGGGGGGGTCCAGTGTTTTCGGGCGGTAACTCAAATAGCAACAACTAAACTACACTCATGTCCATAAATTAAGGATAATGCAAAATCAGGCAAAGGAAGAGTTAG
>KK113258.1:234319-252479 GCA_000611955.2 Stegodyphus mimosarum | reverse complement strand
TATTGTTCTGCATCGTGTTTTCATCGGATACTCTCAAATCTGCGAACCCGTATAAACGCAACACTATGCACAGAAATGCGGGTCTCTAGCAACTTCTGCTCCTCTACATGTTGAAGATTGAGGGTAGTGGGAGTTGTGCGGTCCGCTCACAACAACCTTTACGTTGTTGTGAGCGCTCACAAACCATGTCTGAAACAGACGCTATTTGCCATTATACGTGGCCTTGCAGCTAGACATATCGGAATGGATACGGCTTCTAACATTCTCGAAGCGATCGGTGTTTGGACTCATATATTTTATTGCATGAACATTTTTTCTTCTAATTTATATGTGTAATAATATACAGAGAAATAATCAAATTATAAAACGCTTTACTTATAACACAGATTCCTTTACACGAACTCTTACACCACACATAAATACGCAAGACAAGGGAGGGATGAAAGAATCATTAAATAAATATGGATTTTATTACACGATGGATGGTGTTTCAATAAGTCATTTAATTCTCTTTATATACTATATTTTAAAACAATTTTATAAACCTTAATTTGCATTACAACTTACTTGTACCTATGATAATGGTTTAACCTTATTATAACCGTGTTTTTAAATTGCTTAATGCAAAAAATTTCAGAATGAAACGAACCGAATGTAATACGCTTCTGACTAAACTACCAAAACAACAAATGAAACTCTTTGCGCTTGCAGCCTGTATCAGTGTCCCGTGATTCTTTTCTTTTGGAATAATTCTGTTGGGTTACCTCAGACTCCGCTCGCGTCTTCTTTTATACGACTTTTCGCCAGCGACGTGAGTTTCGTTCGAAGATTTACGTCTCTAGCGTAGTCGTGTGGACGTACTTTTATACAAATTTACGTAAATCTCGCGTATTATGTAAATTGGGAGATTAATTGTATTTATGGGCAAATTTTCGGCATATGCCACCAACAGAAGATATCGATAGCGTGCAAATGAGATTATCCTTCATTTTCAGCCCAAAATACCTGGTATATTCTCTTTATTCCCAAAATTTTTCAAAACTAAAAAAGACTGCATATGCAAAATTTTGAAGGTTCTTAATTCCACAGGTTAAACGTGCTCACTGCAAGTAAAAATGTATTTGAAGTTTAAAAAAATAAATTATATTATTGATGTTCCTTTGCTAGTTTGGTTTATTTCATTATGGCAAAGCACTCGAGGGCTATCTGCCTACGGATAGGGATGCCTTCTTGGAGGACTTTCTAGGCAAGTGGCTCGCACACATGTTACACATGAGGAAAAGCACGAACACGGGCAGTAGTCAGACCATCTGCTGGAGTTGAACCCTAGTGATTATGACTACTGAAAAGTGGTAATTTGACTAAAATTGAATTCTCCACATGTAACGTAGATACGAACTAGTTTCCCTTAGAAAGTCCTCCACGAAGGCATTTGCGACCGTTGCCAATAATCAAATAATCCAAAGCAAACCGTCTGTTTCATAACATGTTTCCAAAGTAAGTATTGTCAATAAATTGTTTCTTTTTTTATCTATTAAAATAACTAACTTAAGAGATATATATCTTATGCTAAAAATTTTTACTGTAGTCGAAATAAGACAGTGAAAACTAGTGAAAAGTAACTTTTTCTGACTGGAAATTTGGTTTTTTATTTGCTTGGGTTTTGGTTTTATTTGATTATGGCGGAGCATTAGAGGGTTATCTGCCTAAATAGAGGGATAAGCTTCGAGCTGGATTTTCTAAGGGAAACTGACTCGTACATATGTTACACATGGAGAAAACTATGAAAACGCGCATACAACCAGCCCGTTTGCTGGAATTCGAACTCCGAACCGAACGACTAGTGTTAAGCGACTTTATCGCTCGGCAGTTGGTTGATCCTCTGACTGGAAGTTTTAGAGTTCAGAATATATAACTTTCTAGTGAAAATTGTCTGGCGCTTGTTGTCCTATAATGGAAAATATCCTGATTTTTTGGCTGTTGACTGCAAAGATTAAGTGCAACATAAAAATCAGTATTTTATACACTGAGAATATTCATTGTTGCATAATGAATTAATAATTTCAATTAATTATAATACATATGAAAACTAATTATAATTTAATAATAACTTCAATTAAATGTTTTGTATTTTTTCCATTATAGAGCACCACGCGCCAATCAATTTTCTCTTAAAAGGCATATGTGCCAACTTGGCTTGTAAAAAATATACTTTTGTCATCCTGTCTTTTCGATTACAACGAAATTTATCTAATTGTAAGAAACATACCTTGTGTTCTATAAATTTGGTGTATTTCATACATAGCATACAGAAGAATTATACTTGCCTCCCTTTCTTTCCATCACAAGTGTTCGTTTTCTTATACCTATCTATCTGTCTCTTAGATTAATTATTTTAATAAACAAAGAACATAATAAAATTACACATATTAAAAGTTTTTGCATTGACAACATTTACTTTGAAAACAAGCACATTATTATAACATATAAGAATAACAGATTTAATTTAACGGGAGCCAATAAGCAATATTAGCGTTATCTTTTTGTGAGGATTAATTTAATAATAACGAAACAGACTCAAGGTTTTTTTTTTTAGCATTATTGATTTAATACTTGACTTTATTGTTATGGCAAGGAATTAGAAAATTATTATCTTATATTCTGCGAAGTATGTCGAATTTAAGATTTCACTCTTAATCAGATATCGCTAAGGTAATAATTTTATCGATGAACAAAAAGATGAATTTTGAGGGTCAGTTGTGAAAGAAATCATGAAATTTTCGCAGCCTAGATTTTATTCTAACAATTTCATGTAAAAGTTCGTAACTAATAGAGTATAAAAGAGGTTTAGCAGCATACTTTTAACATAACGCTTAATGAAATTCAGTATATTAGATTCACTTAAATACGAATAATATTCTGGCAAATGTACCTGAAATTAATTGAAAACAAATAACTGGGGAAAAAATCTAAAGTTCGAAAATTACCGGACATTGGAGGAAAATTTTGATATCAAAATTTCAAAAAATTCCCCCAAATTCACTCCTTAATAAACTCACTGGGCTAGTCAGACACAAACATAAAATATAATACCTGGTTTGCATTTATACGCTACTTCGGCATACTTCCGTATGCCTGGACAAGGATCTTCGAAAAATATTTGAGGTGATATAAGTAAATGGCACTCCACTGCTCCCCGGCATCTCTCTTCGATTACCTATGAAGATATAAAAAAAACCCACATCAGTTAATTCTTGAGAAAATTTCATTAATGAAAGTATAAGTAAACTTGCAATTCACGTGAACATAATTCAAGAAACGTTTTTTGGTTAGCTTTTTGATTCGAAAAAAACACCAATAAGCACTTATAGACGTTGTATAAGGAAACAGAAACAGATGGTAAATATTGCACTAAATTTCAAACCAGCGCATGCACTTTCAGTTGGAAACCCTGAATTTTATCATATTCAAGCTCGTATCCATATACCTAAAAAAGGCTAAGAACTTCGTCTCAATGGGAATACCTGCCGAGAGGTTTTCTAAAAAGTATGCTATTAGTGTCAAAAACATGAAACAATTATTACTCAAGTTTTCAGAACATTACATTGAGCTTCACAGGGTTAATAGCCACTGTTAGGCAGTTTTAAAAGAGCTCAGATAACCGACGCCCATGCTAAACAATAGTTTCAATCGCGTCCGGAAAGCAAAATTTACAATGTTTATCGATAAGTTTGGTCTTTCCCACGTCTAAAAGAGTAAAAATGTGGAAAGCTCTTTCAGAGGCAAATAATCCGGACTCTCTCTTGTCTGACCGAAAGTCTACAGCGGCCCGAGCAGTAAAGTCACTGAACATTAGTAGTTCGATCCGGGGTTCGAATCGCGGCGAGCGGACTGGTTGCATGGGCGTTTTCGTGGTTTTCTCCATGTGTAACGGGTCCACCAGCGGCCGAGCGGTAAAATCGCTGAACTCTGGTAGTTCTGACCTGGGTTCGATTCCTGGCGAACGGGCTCGCAGCATGGATCTTTTCGTGATTTTGCCCATGTGTAACGCGTATACGAGCCAGTTCTCCACTTACGCAAATAACCTTAGTGTGCTTTGCCATAATATAACAAACCAACCCATGTGTATCGTATGTACGAGCCAGTTTTCCTCAGAAAGTTCTCCACGATGCTTTGCCATAATATAACAACCCGACCCATGTGTATCGTATGTACCAGACAGTTTTCCTCAGAAAGTTCTCCACGATGCTTTGCCATAGTTAAATAAAACCAAAAACTTGTCTGGAGCACAGAGGTCGACTATGACGATTTCGATTGAAATTTCAAGAAAATCTTTGGTGATGCTAATCACATCGCTTTCAAGGCCTTTTGGTGAACCCAGTTTTTCAAATTTTGAATCGTGAACGAAGTGTCATATAATACGATGAAAATGCATCAGTTCATACTGTTGGTGACAGAGTAATTTTAACAAAAAAGTATGAGCTTGAACAGGTTGCACATTCTGCACAAGCCTCTGATCTTAACACCACTGAATCTGGACGGTGTATGCTAGAGGGAAACAGAACTTGTGAACGTTTTTTTCCTATTCAAACGGTTAATCACTGTTTCGCAAAAACAAAAATACTTTTAATGTTAAAAAAATACATGTATTTGTTCTTTTCAACAAGAATCGCTACAGCTCTTAAAAAGCGCTCTACACCGTGTTAATAAAATATGACATTAATAGATGCTGCTGTTTGAGTTTCGTTTTCCGACCTCTGTAAAATTATCGTTAAGAAATCATCAAGAAAACTTCTTAGATTGCCTACGAAAATATGAATATATAATTAAAAATCATTCGTAATAAAGCTTTTTAAAGAAACATTTTCGATTTCTCAGAAAACGACATTAAAAGCCAATAAAAAATATCATGATCTTTGCTATTAAACGCTTCTTGGACGTTGCAAGAATTACAACAAAGAAAATTAAGTATCTGAATGTAATTAATTATCCGTTGTTGAAGCATAGTGTAGTTTCGACTCCATTATGTTCGTATTTTTCGTTGAACTCTTATATTATTTAAGATTGTTTAGTTTATTATGGCTTTTCAAGCTTCAGCAATAAGACATAACGAGTGTTACATAAATTTTAATTCATTATCATTGTCGCGGGTTGTTTAGAAGCAGGTAAACGTGCATATCCTCAACTAGAAAATAAAAGAACCATGGTTTTGCATAAATAATTATTTTGTTTGGCACATTCATAAATTCAAATTTCACAGATACAGAAAAGAAGGTAATGTGATCACCTCCGCAGAAGATGTAAAGCTTCTGAAACTAAGAATAGTCGTCTAGGTAAAATATTATAGAATTTAATTTTATGGCTTTCCTGGAAAAGCTTCGGTTTTGAAGGTAACTTAGAACTACAAATAATACTAAAGATAATAGTTTTTAATTTCAGTATAGATTTTCAGAATAACTTTTGGGTATCACACCTTCAGGGCACTATCTAAGTGGCATGTCTTCGCATTTTCTGTGTTGATACCCGGACAAAGATGTCCAGATTTCTCTTGTCTTCCGTAACGGACGAAATTGATGCTGATAATGGTGTTGTTGGTACAAGTGAGATGAAGGTCTTCACCATCGCATGCATGGGCTTGAAATGTACTCAAAGACCCGTACAACAGACCTATGTGAAAGAGAGAACATACTTAATGAAATAAAGTATTTTAATATATTAAAACACTTTATACAAGAAAATGTAACTGTTAATTGGTTATTTTATGAGCAATCTGAGAAGACAAACGGAGACTTTCTGTTAATTCGATTCCTAAATATCGAACTAATACGATGTTATTAAACTAGTTTTAAACTTTATAAATGTTACTATATAATTAAAGCTTTTATTTACAATAACGAACATTTTGGGAAGAAAAGCAGAAATTCATTTGACAGTTTGTACAAACAACTGACTGAAAAACAAAGTGACTGACAGCAAAACTGATTGGCGAAACATACGACTGAATTCTAGCAATTTCCAGTTGAGATAGATCATTGTCATTCTCTTTGAACCTTTAGTTAATGAACCCTTCTAACACATCTGCCTCACTCCATTAACTGAAAGCTTTGTAATGATTTGTTATCTCATTCTGAAATTCTTGGTATAATATATGTCCATATCAATTGAATTCTAACATATGAACGTTAAGGAAGATCAATGTTCGAAAATAAAAACTTATAGGATGATGTTAATACGTTTACTGTCTTGCAAACATATCTGAAATAAAACTTAAATAGGAGTGATATCGCAAATAATTGCATTTAAAAGGATCCTGAGAGATTGAAGTTGTTTAAATCATCTAGAAATCTTTCTGAACCATCTATAAATAATACCATATGGGTAATAATAATAAAATAATAATTAGCAGCTTTTCACCTTTTTGTTAGTTTAAAAATAATGTTTCCGAAATGTGGGGACTTATTTTCTGGCAAGTGAGATGGTCATTTAAAAACCATCAAAGAAAACGATTCTTCAGTCATCGGCTATTTATTAATTAAATTAAATTAGTTTTAATTGGAATCCCATTAAAAGTAATTTTGTAGTAATATACCGGTATTTCTGTCTTAAAAAAATTCGCTTAAAATATAAAATTAGTAAGTAAATGAAGAAATAGACATTAAAAAATCTACGAAAACAAACGGTACTTCCTTAACATTATGGTCCCTGTTGTTTAAACTATGCTAATAATGTCGATAAATTGCCAATGTATATCACGAACCGTCGCCAAATATCTAGTAATCCTGACCACAGTCAATGTCGCTCGCCAAGAGAACTTTGATTAGGCTATGTGTTATCACTGGGTCCCTAAACTTACTCGACAGCCATTCAGCCAACGAGACACTTAACCCACAGCAGTTAGCCGAAAAGACATTGAATCAACACGATATTTAGAGGACAGGATATTTAACCGACACGGATATTTAGCTTACAACAATTATCCGTAAAACTTCTTCAATTAGCAAATTAGATTCCGTTGAAGCCTTTCATACCAACAAAAATTTTTATTCTCTAGAGTTAATGATATTAATTTTTCAACAATTTCAAATTTCTAATATTATTTTCCATGTTTCATTATTATTTTCCTCGACAGATCATGTTACATTTGTTTTCGTTTTGTTTCGCTCATTTCTTTCCATACAAAATCGTTTCGCTCTCATAGAGAGATCTATGTCTGATTTATCTCGAAATTAATTTCAAAATGTACGCCAAAATAAGGTAACTTTTCTGTCAAACTTAAGAACGCATACTCTCTTTAGCATTAAATCATTAGTCAAAAATGGAGTACATGTCCATACGTCTTCTTGTTCTGTATCCTGGAAACTGCCTTTTGTCAGGTAAGTAAGGACAGATTTCATTAAATTATTGTCGCATGTCTTTTGTCTACATGTACACGTTGTCAGCTAAACGTGCTGTCGGCTGAATGTCTTGTCGGCTAACTGTCCGAGCCGATTTAATGTCCTATCGGCTAAGTGTCTCGTCGGCTATTTCTCTCTCTCGCTATCCCTCCTCCTAAAAAAAAGTGTTAACAGCTTTTGTTTATCAAGGAATGAAGAAAGGAACAGCGATCATTTCCGAAGATTTAAGACATTACGTTGGATATTTAAAAAAAAAAGTTATCGTCATTTTAGACTGATAGAAACAGTCTGATAGAAAATTACCAAAGAAATATATTTTGAATATAAAAGATGAAATGACCCAACTTCTCTCCCCCCCCGTATTTCAATTAGATTGCAACTTTAGGATGAACTATAATTCCAGGGATAACATTTTTTTTCTTTCATCTATTAATCATTTAAAATTCCTCAAGCTGAAGTTTAACAAAGAGCTATGGATCATAAAATCTGAAATAAACAATGAGTCAAAGATTCCCATTGAAGGCTTTAACCACACAAGTTGAGACCTCCATCCGATCTCATTAAATAAGCATTTTTGCGATTATCGCTTGCCAACTCTCAGCTGACCTATTTGGAGCATTATCTAAGCAAATAATAATCATCGAATCCTTCACCATCTGGGATGATGTAAGCAGATAAGCGTAGAGGCACGAGAGAAAGAAATGTACAGGGAATCGCGCCTTCCCATGAAATTTCTCCCAGTTGCGTTCAACATCCTGACAGTATGTGAGAACGTAAACAAATGTCAGCGGAGTTTACAGAAACGAGAAGCGATAAATGTTAGACTCGCGGTAGTTGCAACTTTTATTTTCCTCGAAAACGGAAACCATTTTGCAGATGGTATTTCCCTTGAGGGAATAAGGGTTGGTTCGAAGAGAAATAATGGCCTACCCATTCAAGCGTGTTGCCAAATTCAATACGAGTTAAAATTGTTTAGTAAAGATCGGCAGTCCAACATTCCTGGTGTTTCGGTATAAAGGGTAAAATGATAAGTAATACGATAATAAACTTATCATAATCATGAAGTATGAAACAAAATGTATACAACCAAACACTGGCAGCTCATTACTTAAAAAATAAATAAATAAAAATAAAAGGCTAAATTAGCGACGAAAATAAATATTTCTTATATTAATAAATCTCGCTACGCTAATTAATGTGTTGATGACTGATGACTTTGATTCAGAGACAGATAGCAACTCATTGTGATGCTGCATTGTATTTGTCATGAAACTGTTCATATGCTGACAGTTCGATTATGGCAAAGCGTACTACGGTATAATGACCGCGGGTTATGCTGAAGTTTCGTTTCGAATGAAGTTCTTAATTCCAACTGACGATCAACTGACGATCACTTGAATAATGAGTGATCTTGACACTCACATGCATAATATATTTACATGACTAATGTACAGCTTCTAACCATTTGAATTATTAAAATCACGTCTTCATAGTCTTCAACCTTCATGACTGAAATTTAAACGATATTGAAGACAGAATGCCTGAAACTCTACTAATGCCCCTTTCAATATCAGTTCATTACAAGGATAAGCCCTACTACAGCATTTTCGGTATCCTAGACGATCGCCACACATAGCGCCCCATCCCCCCATGAATTTAACATATTAATAATTCAAAGCAAAATTTACTTAGTTCACTGGTGTCCAACTGGTTTTGCCTTAAGAGGTACTTTTAATTTTTTGTCTGAAACAAAAATCATGGATTTTATTGATTGACGAGAAAGTGACTTGAAAATTGAGCTTCTGGAGAAACCGTACAATTTTATAACTAGCAAAAGGATGAGAAGGAAATACAGCAAGGTTATTAATGTTATTTCCAACAGTGGAACGTCTTGTTTGATGGCAGGTTAAAAGTTTTTTAAAGGCTTTACCAATGACAATGGGAGAAAATCCTCGATGAATGGCAACTGATCTCAAATAATTGAGTTCATTAGCAAGCAATGGTTCCGAGGAACAAACTTTTAGAGTGCGAAATATATAACAGTAAAAAGAAGCCCTTTTTTTGCTTGGCGGTAAACAAACAGAAAAGGGTTTAGAATAAACAGTAGTACTGAAATCAGATTCATTACGAATTATAAGAATATCGAAGAAGGGAAGGGTATTATCAAATTCAGTTTCAAAAGTCTGGATTGCAGGATAAATCGAATTTATAATGGATAAAATCTGGGATAAATCTTCTTTATTACCATCAGAAAGCGCGAAAGTGTCGTCTATGTAGCGAATCCAGAGACGAAAAGATTTCTCAAATAATTTGACCTCAAAATCGTGCATGTAAATGTCAGTACAGAACTTTAAAGTACAGGACTGAGAGGATTACCCATAGCTAATCTTTCAATTTGGCGAAAATATTCATTATGGAAAGCAAAGTGATTCTGACTCAAAGAGACTTTGTAAGAAAACTCTGCAGTTTTTGTACGTTTGAAATGGAATTTTTGTAGCCTAACTTCAAGGCATTTTATTTCTCCTTCGACTGGAACATTATTAAACAACAATTTAACATCAAAAGAAACGACAATGAAACTCAGGGGAGAATCTTTTTGTAATAATTGAAATCTTGATTATGCCGATCAACTGCCAGCGTATTTGGTTATCGACCCTTTCATCATCAGAACCCCTTTTTAAAATTTTATCAATGCCCAGGGGATCAATATCGAATTCGAGCCCCTGGCTTAGAATGAAAATTTTTCGACGCACATAATACAAGTCATTAGTTTTCTTCGTTAAAACATCCCTCCGAAGGTACATAGTAATGAATTAATTTGTTTGTTTATTATTATTTACATATGAGAATAAATCAAAAATAAGTAACAGCCTTAATTCCTTATAAACACCTCCAATGACTGACATTCAGCATGCTTGCAAAGGTGGTTGTAAGAATTACTTTTAAAATAGGGCAGAAAAATATAGGATGTTTTGATAATAATAAATTAAATTTAAAAAGTTCTATAATTAAAGGTACAAAATTCGAGGCGAGATATTCAGAATGAATTTATTGAATCAGTGACTTTTCTATGTCTGGCAGCAAGCACATAAGGAAGATTTTGATCTCAAGTTAACTTTTATAAAATAAAAAGTTGCTCGTTTTTGCAATACGTGTTCTGCACTGGGTAAATTAATTATATTCTATTTCATAATTTCTCAGATGAAGCATTTTTAAAAATCGTTCCATTTCAGTTTGTCTCGATGGGGCATGTAAAAGATCTTCATATTTCAGCTTGTGACGGTTCAAGTATCCTGTCTTCAGAACTTTTGATTTTTGCGAGGAGGAACGCAGCCTAAAGCTAACGAATCTGAAAGTGTAAGACTAATAATTCATATTATTGAAAGCTATGGATTACATATGGAAATAAAGTGTTCATGAATGCGGAATCGTGAGGCACAACTCAGGAATGAACGAATTAAAGAACTTCGTTCTAAACGAAATTGCAACAACAGCATTCCCCAAGCAGTGTAAAACTGTTATCAGTTCTTGATCCACTTGCACTTTCTAATACACACAGAACAAAAATAAAAACAAAATCTGATTTAACTAAAATTATTTAATTAATGAAGCCTGACATACACTGCAAGCAAAGAGAAATTCCTGGCATCTCGCAAATTTTATGTTGGAGTGGTATTATCATATCAATAATATGTTATTCCTCCGAACTAGTATTTTTTACATAAAAGACTGCTGTAACTACTACATTACCTCATTTATATATTATCTGATATTTCACGGATGAGGTTAAAAGTTGATGCTATTATGAAACTGACTGGCTCTTTTTGATAACAGAAATTTTAAGATAAACATTTGCATTTAATAGCTTTTTTATTTTACACATTATCTGCGTCATAACTCTTGAAGTAAAGCCTCTGGAATCTAAAATTTACAGAACGGGCAATGAAAGATAAGTAACCAAATTAATGTCTCAAATTTTCAATCTCATTAAATCCTTACAATTTTCTTGCATCGGTACACGTTACTGTTAATTAAACTGTGTTATATGTAGAGATTCGTATGATTGTATTACAAAATTCTTTATCTAGAGCATAAATTGAAGGTACGATTCATACAAGACTTCAGGTTAAGGGCTGAAAAAAGCCCAACTGAAAATTTTGGAAAAAACTTAAATTATTTCAAGCAAGAAATATGTGACACGGTTAAATTTATCACTCATTTTCAGAAAAATCATGAGTTGGCAGCCTAGTTGGGGTTCAGATTTCAATGGGATACTGCACCCAGCAGCAAATCTTTAAAGGCAATTCTGTGACAGATGCACAGTATCGAGATAAGTCCTATACCAAACTGTGAGATTCTGTGCTGCAGCAATTCGTCTTGATAAACTCATTATAGAAGATAATTCCCATCCTCATCGAGCAACATCATTAACGAGTACCTGAACAGTGTGGACATTTCTAGTGTGGAGTGACCGCCGTATTCCTTTGACCTTAATTCCAAGGAAAATCTTTTGATGCTCTCTGATGTCCTGTCTCTGCACGTTTACTTCCTCCAGTCAGTCTCAGATAGCTGAAAGCTGCCCTAATGGAGGGATGGTTATGGTCTATTACTACAAAAACATGCACTTAAAGGTCGTAGGACCTTCTCCTCATTTATGATGGTACCATGTTCGCCATGATAGCACAAAAGAAAATAGGTGAATTTAGCAAATTAAAGAACTGAACCTTTTCTCCGAAGCAGTCGCAATCATACTCATGGATTATGGTTTGAGGAGAGGATATGGCTTTGAAGTGCCCATTCTAAAGTAACAAACTACAGCATCTGCGATCGTTGATCACCTCACTAAAAGCATATGCAGTCGCTATAAAGGTTGTGTGAAGGCTCAGGAAGGTCATACAGCTTATTACTGCAACTTTTTCTTCATTTTGTTTTAGCTTTGAACACCGATCTATTGATGACCCAAATGTAACGCCGTCGTGTAAATTATAAAAATATTGCTTTCATCTTTGTATATAATGCTTGTTTTCTTTCATGCATAAACACATTCCTTACCTGCATGTGCAATTTGATGTTATTCGAAACTTTATTTTTCCACTTTTTTGGAAGCTAGTATATTAAACCGAAGTTTCTGATGTTTTTCTTAATTTTGAAGGAAAATACGAGAAAGACATTTTAACATACTTGCTTTATTAATTTATTTACATTTCAAGAAAACTAATTAAAGATAGGAATGTTTAGAATGAACAATACACTAATTAGGATTATACATGGAAGAAACACGGTAATGTAAAAATTAAAATTAAATGGAGGAACAACATTAGACTGGCATACATTTTGAATTAAACGCTTGTCAGTTTCAAGAATGAACCCACATAGGTCGCTCTAAAATCTTAAGAGGGTTTTACTGCCATTAATTAACTGATTTCGGAGTTATTAAAAGAATAGAAAATGTTTTTTTATATAGAATTATATTGTTTTTACCGTAGGTCATTTTAATTATACATTATTTTTTCCTTTAAAAAAGAAACATTGATTTGTTGGTTTAGTGCTAGGTGCAGTACATATTGCAATACTATGTGGTATTTTAAGTAAAATATTTTAATATTTGGAATGTAAAATAAAAGTAGTAAATACATCATTAAAGATATCGAAACAAGTATGCAAAATTTCACGCTCGTAAAACTGTTATAAAAATATTGAGCTTTAGAATATGTTGTATTTTGCGAATTTTTACATTTTAAATGTACCTGACTCCTTTAGGTATTCATCATTTTTAACATGATAATACACACATAAACATTTCGTTAAAATCTATATTTGCAAAGTTCAATAGCTTAAAATTTTGTAAAGCAAATTAATAATCCAAGTCGCTGTCTCAAGTTATCAAAAGATTATCAAGAAGATAATTTGCGCCGAAGTGCCACTAAACTATATAAACTCTTTTTTCCATTATTTTTTTTCCATTAAGAATGCTTTTGTGCGCAAGCATTACAAAGTCCTTTACTACATACTATAAAAGCTGGGAATTTTCTTTGAATATTGAACTTAACAAGTGTGTCGGCACGTTTTTATGACGTGGCACTCTCCCGAGCTGAGGAGTGCAGGTAAGCTGAAAATGTGCCGTCACCTTGTTTCAAGTTGCTTACGTCGATTAGACCATATGACTCAAATTGCATGCGCGCTAAATGCACCATATGAAAGCAAACTGGCGGGCCAAATTTCTTTCTTTTTTCCCTTTTCATCTCTCTATTTAAAAAAAAAATTAAAAAATTTTCACTAACAAATTTAACTAAATTTTAAATTTGGCTCCTTAAATATTTATCAACATATACGTAAAAAATAATAATAATAACCGAAAAGAAAATATTCAAATTTACGTTTATTTTCTATCTGAAATCTGAAGTTTGGTACTTGCGAGACATTTTTTGTTATTTATACTTTGCAAGCCAAATATATTAATAGCTAAATATTAAATTTTGAAACTGCTGCTTATTTCAGATAATTTTTAATACGTTTGGTTAATCGTTAATAACTTACTTTAAATTAAAAATAAATAAATTATGAAAACTTTCCAAACGGGAAAGTCTCATTAAATGCCTCTTCCGCTCATACATAAAAATACATATGCATGTATGCAAACGATTATAAACTTGTTACTACAGGCTCGACACTTGACGGCGTTTCGATTCCGATAAAGTTTGCGGCCTTAAAAAAATTTATTAGAAATTATTTTTACAGGATTACAAATGCTCATCCGTCAATCAGATTCCTTTACTATTAATTTTCAGTTGTGAAAAAAGCTGTTCACAAATAAATGTATTCCCAAATAAAGCGATTATTCTTAACAGCAAAAACTGGTAACTGAGCATATTTATCTTTTGAAAAGTACGAAGAAACGTTAATAAAATCTGCATCTTCAACTCTTTGAATAAGATTTATAACGCATTTTAAATTATATAGCTCCTTTGTAACACATTTTAAATTATATAGCTCCATTTGTAGATTTTCTAGTGGGTTATTCAAGTTTGTTTTTAATGAAAATAATGTAAATTACTTCAAATAACTAAATATGCATATATCAAATATTTGCAATAATTTAAACATATTCGCAGGCTCCACAAAACTGCTTCAGAGGCCACCAGTTTCAGACCACTGGCACTCGGTCTCAGAAAAAAGTGAGACAGAAGGGAAAAAAGGTACTGGTTACGTTTCACCAAAATGAACGCTTACATGACACTGTAAATCTATAAATTTTGCTAAAGCTATGAGATCATATCCGAAGGAAACGTCAAAAACTACATCCTTCATCAGAGGCTCACATGCTGTGACACAGTCCCTGGGCAAAAATTTACCCATTATGCAACTCAGATCTGCTGCTGGAAAGAAATTTCTTTTTCCTTACGAAAATGAAGTCCCGCTTGTAAGGAAGGAACGTTCCTAATCCTCAATCTTTACATCTTTTTATATAAGAAAACGGTTAATGCCAATGTGGACCGAACGCAGAATTAAATAAAAATAGATTTGAACCGTAAAAAAATAATTTAGATCTAAAACAATAATTTGCCGGTCCTCCGTTGAAAAAGCGGGGGATTCTCGTTTTTTGTCATATCTTACAATCTCCAGCTAATTTCTTGGATTTTAATATGCATGAATTCATATTGTCTCTTTCAAATGTCAGTCTGAAAGAAATTTTGATCGCCATGTGTCAAACGGAAGTGGATGCCATGAAGAAATTTTGATAAAAAAATTAATTTGAAAATAAAGCAAGCTTTCTTGGTATAACAAAATCTTAAAAACGTCAAAAGAAAAGACGTTTTCATGTTTTAGTGAAATTTAATCTTACAAATTTCTGCTTTTTTAATTAGGTGATTTTGAGAGTAACTGCTCTGTTTAACTTTTATTTCGATTTGAACTATTCTACGGCATTAGAGATTTGCGGAACTTTTTGCTAAGGCTTAACAAATATTTAAGAGGAATTATTTGCATTTATTTTGTTTGCCTCAAAATGTTAAATAGTACATTGCTAATTTTATTCATATAATTATATGCATGTTAATTATTAATTTAATTTTCATTGTGTTTAAAAGTATTTTGATAAATAAAATTTTTTCTGTCCTGCTCTAGTTTCCATCAATATACAATTTAAAAGATTAGAAATTCGAATCAAATTAGCCGTAAACCATAGCTCAATACACAGTGTGACTTTAAAATTCAGTGAATGATGTCAAAAGACCGGCACACGGTAGTCCTCGAGCAATGAAGCTCGGAAAAGACACTTCATAATGCATTTGAACATGTCTGAGCATGACGTACGGAACAGGCAACACTGTAACAATGGCTGTAAAATGGAACAGTAAACGATTTTGAAGTACTGTTTCAGGCTTAGTAGATCTGTCAAAGAAAGTTATGATATACGCTGAAATAAATTTGCGGTAACGAAGCCATATCTTTGAAATATGACGGATAGAATTTCACTCAAGACGCTGATGAAAACATAGACAAAGGGAAGATTTTACCCAGAACCAGGGAATGATGAATGCTAACACATACAAGGATGTTCATACATGCACAAGGATGTTCTGGGAAATTTACTGCAAATCGCTATTATCCTATCCTCGCTATTATCCATTCTGTACTTCCAGAATACGCCGAGGAAACTCTAGGTTTGTTCGTTATAATGCTCAGCCACATTCAGTCCTCATCGCAAAACAGTTAAACTTTAAAGACATTGTAACCCTCTATCATCACTGTACTTATCTGATTTTGCCTCCAGCAGGCCTTTTGTCTATTCACACACTTGAAACAAGCTCTAAAATGAGAGCAAGTTTTGGATATTCCATACATTCAGAATCATGTGACGAGGGTTCTCGATACATTGCTAAAAGAGATCTTTGGCCACAGCTTACGAGAACTGCACAGTCGTTGTCAAAATTACAAAGCAAACGACGACATTACTTCAAAGGAGTATAAAAAGGCTCTTCCCCTCTGATTTAAATAATAATTTGCTTATGAACGCATTCACGAAACTTTATTATTAGGGACGAATCTAGCTAGGACGGCCAGTTTGCATAAGTGTGCGTCCCCTTTAACATGTTGAACATTATTCGCCAAGGCTCAAGGATGCCTCAGCGTTAAAGCGTTAAAACACAGAGGTGCCCGGCACATTTGTAAAGTTCAATATATACAATGAAGAATGCAACTTTCATCAAAGATTCCGGAACATTCCTTCGGAGATGTAAGTGAGTAACGGACTTCAATAATGGTGCATGCACCTCCTACAAGTTAGCTATTGTTAATCAAGACATAAAGAATTGCCCGAAACCCTTATAAACTTCAGCTTACACCACGATGAATGCAGTTTTCATCATAAAACCGAGACGCCCATGGCTAAGTCTTTATTTTAGTGAATATTTACCGACGTGCAACGATGCTTGCCCACTTGCTCCAAGTTCAGTTTAGAACTTGGAGAAAGCAACTTTCATCAAAGTGTCATACTTTTATGATGGTTTCTTATTATTGTACACCTTGTCGACGCTACGAATTGTTGATGCTACGTGATGTCGATTCTTAGGCAGTGTTGAGTCTATACAGAGTTATTAATCCCATGATCATAAGCTAAAAAGATCATGTACCGCCTTAACAATATTTGTATTTATCATATAACTGCCTTTAGGTTTTCTATGTAAACGCAGTAAACGCATAAATGCATTTGATATTCTGGGTCCAATATCAAAAGTCGAAATTCTTTATTCTCTAGCTGATGTGAAAAAAATAAAGTAAAATAGTCTACTCAGCTGCTAAGACACACACATTTTTCCTACCATGCAGTTTTTCTCGAGCAATCAAAAACATTCTGAAAAATTTTCCTATAAAAATGTCTTATAGAATTCTATAAAATAATCCAATGTTAAATATTCTTTACAATTCTTTAGAATTAGGGTTCAATTTTCATATCAGAGATCTTCTATAGAATTCTAGAAGATTTTAGATATAGCTTCTAGAGAATTACATACAGACATTTTATAGAGATATGTAGAGATAGTCTATAGAGAACTGCGCATCGATCTACGCAAATTTGAAGTTTCTAGTGGTTCCATGTAGATTCTAATATTGTATGTATAGAATGAACTAAGAGAATTCTACTAAAAATATTAGATCCAGTTTATAAAAAGTTGGTTATAATTCTAAAGAATTCTAAAAAGCTTCTTTGTTTTAATTTTCTATAACAGATACTACACTTAAGAGCATTTAAAAGCATTATCTCTACATATAATAAAACAAAGAGTCTGTGTGTGTTTGTGTGTGTGTTCGTGTTGCGAGTAAGCTAATAGACCCAGGGCCACGAAATTTGGTACATAGGTGTATCCACACAAGAGACAGTGCACCTCGAAGCGATTTTTTCGAAATTCGAATTCGAATTTTTTTTATTTTATGTTTTGTGACCAAATCGCGTCATTTTGACACATAATGGGCTACAGGAAAGCGAGATTTCACTCTATACATTTCATTTTTACATCGTCGTGAAGCGTAGACACTTAGCTATTTTACGAACTTAAAATAAATTTCGTATTTCAATAAATCGATTAAATAAGAATTTATTTAGGAAGGTGAGCTTAACACCTTTTCGGCGGAATGTTTTTAAAAGAAACTTATTTTTAAAAATGTGCCGTTTATTTTCCTTTGATTTTTGGACACGTTGAACTTTAATCCTTTCGACTCCTTTTAAAAAAAGAATTTTGGAAAAATAATAATATTTTGTATTTTTT
>KK113258.1:205141-232626 GCA_000611955.2 Stegodyphus mimosarum | reverse complement strand
TTTTTTTTTAATTTTATGTTTTCTGACGAAATCGCGTCATTTTAAGACATAATGGGCTATAGCAAGGCGAGATTTCACTCTATTGAACAGTTTAAGAAATTGAAAGATAGTTTCTTTTTGCAAAGGTAAATTGTTTAATTAATTTATATATCTATATTTAAAAGGACGAGTCTTTCTGTGTGTGTAGGTGTCTTTCGTTCGTACTGCGCGTAAGCTAATAGACCCAGGCCTATGAAATCTGGTACACTAGATGCATCTAGATAAGAGCCAGTGCACATCGATTTTTCAAAATTCGAATGAGTTTTTTTTTTTTAATGAAATAGTATCAAATTGATGATTTTCTCTCATTATATGAGCAACAATGGCATGCAGCCATTGTTGCTGATATCTGCACTATTGCCACCCGGAAAAATGAGGGCGATAATTTTGTGCAGTTTTTAAGTTTAATATTTCTCTTGGATACTGGACGTTTGTCTAGAGAAGGCAGCAGGAAGTTGGTTAATTTATTTATTAAGATAATTAATATTTGTATTAAGGGATATTGCTTATTTCATTGTATGCTTTTTATATGTAATGCATTTTTAACTGAGTATTTTTTTTCCGTTGTTGTTTGTTTCTTTTTCGATAAATTTGTTCTGCAGAGTAAAATTCTGTGCAGTTTTCAAATTTAATGTTTGGTGTTCTCTTTAGGCATTTTTCCGGTACACTTAAAAGCCAGACGAAGGCTGGCCGCGCAGCGGCTAGTAAAATCAATAAAATTCTCTTTTTAATTAAAAAGAATGAATTAAATTTTAATTTTTGAAAAGAATTTTTTAACCTAAATTCTGAAATATTCTATGACATAGAGAAGGGTAATGATAATTTTTGGAACACATGGTGAATTTTTCCTATGAAAAATTTCAATATTTTCATTTAAAAAAATTTCTAATTAAAAGAAGTGCATTTTAAATAATAGTTAATTTAAACTAAAATTAAGGCAGTGTAATCAATAATAGTTAATTTAAACTAAAATTAAGGTAGTGTAATCGGATGTAAGTCGCTGAAGGCACGATTTTTATTATTTTCTGTTCCGAAATAAACCTAATAATAGAATCTTAATGCCCCTCTGAAATCTTCAGAGGCACCCACGATTAGGTAGTCATTTTTTAATTCATCTTTTTCTTTTGAAAGTGCTATCTATTTTTAAAAAATATTGTTACGTGCGTACGGGTTCGTAATATATTGAATGCACAAGTCGTAAAAAGTTAACAAAAATTTATTCTTTCCACAAGAAATAAATTAAAATGCTGAAATATTTCTTCACAGATCTTCGCACAATATCTCAAACGTTTAGCAAAAACTCAGTTCAAAACAGATAAAATAGTTCTATCTCACAGCGAAATCACTACAATCAATACAGCATTAAGTAAACAAACAGCAGTTCGCTTTTTACAGCTACAAGTATAACAGCAACAACAACAACTAACTCACTAACTGAGATGAGGTGTTTCACCTCGGCTTTTATAAGCTTTTAAATTATCAGTAGAACAATCACGATTTTTCTAGATTTTTCTGGATGGCAACAGTAATTACGAGATATTTATTTATTAATCATTAAATGCGCGCGCTCTTTTATTTTTATTGCTATTTTTTTTTCGACGTAGCTTTCTCTTCAAAAATCGTCTGCGTTGCTAAGGCAACATGAAGCAAATCTAATTACAATTCTAAATAAATAGCCAAATAAATGTGAAATTCGTAACAATATTTTTATTCCTCTATGAACTATATTAACTTTTAAAATACAATAACACGCCAAACAAATATTAATTTAGAAGTCAAATAGCAAACAACTCCATTTGCGCTTTTGAAGCTGAGGATGATGGTTCGGTAAAACCATCGAAACTAGTCCTGTGAAAATTTGAAAATATAACGCTGATTTTTGTTGTTTGACTTCTAAATTACTATATTAACTTTATTTAAACAACTGTTCTAATTTTCGATAAATTACACTTTTTTCCTAGGGATGCCCATAGCTACCCAGTCATTTTTTACTCCGCTTTTTTTATTATAAATACGCAATTTATTTTTGCTTCACTATAAACTGTATTAATTTTATTTAAACAAATGTGGCAAATTTCAATAAATTATTTTTTTCTAGTAAGTAAGTCACGATAACAGAGAGAAAATGTTTGAAGGAACCTGAGGACTTGTTTCTTGTTTGCAAGAAACTATTCCCAACAACAGAACTTACTATCTGAATACAAGACATAACAAGGAACTATTATTTACCCTCCAAATCTGCAGCTGAAATCATGCTTTTGGCAAAGGAGCTTTTTTGATCAAATCTAAACAATTTTGAAAGTCTAAACAATTTTCATTTGGATCACTCATAGTCTTTGTCGCTATATTCAAAACTTTGTCATCGATTTACAGTACTTTCTGATAAGCTACTGAGCTCAAATTTTGCACACACACTGTTTGTGGATGATAACATAATAAAGTGACGAAATTTTACAAAATTCGATTTCGATTATTTTTAATTTAATACTGAAACGATTTTTCGCACATATCTTCGTTCAAGAAACAAGCTAAAAATTTCAGAATTTTACTATCTGCCATCGAGCAAAGCAGATTGAAATTTTCAGATTTTTCTACATACTCTACGCCCTCTTTCAACACAAGAACGATAAAAGGGCATTAAATGAGCAATCTTTGGCATTAAAAAAATCTGATATGCACACCACATGACTTCTTTGTACGGAATATTAAATTAGACGCATTTTCCCCTGCATTTCATTTAAACTTATTTCCTCGAATTTCATTAGAGATATATTTTTCATTCAATTAATTCAGTTCTCACTTCGCGACAAGGCAAAAATACATAAACACTTAAAATATCTTTATTAAAAATTGAAGGATATAGAAAAACATAAAACACCAGACACAGTTAAAACAATAAAAAGACAGATTTTACAATTAAAATTAGAATTTCTACACAAAAAAAGCAATTCGGCCAGCGGGCAGGAAGGCAGATTTTTCGGTGCACAAAACTAAAAGTTTCCTTTTAGCCAAAAACACTGAAGGCGTAGAAGCTGACTTAATTTGTTATGGACGCTGAGTCAATATATGGGATAATTTAATAACTGAAAATTTAATAACTGATTTCCCTGAATTTTAAAAATAATTCCACGACCGAGATTCGAATTCGCTATCTCTGGCACGGGAGGTCTGGCGCTTTAACCACAAGGCAATCCTATTGTCCCTCCAAACTTGTTATTTCACCTATCCGCCCTCTTTATCCATTTGACCTTGTACAGAAGAAACGGCCATAATGTCACTAGGCTGAAGGATAGCGCATACGTGAACCTCGCTTTTTAGCTTTTTAAGCCATTATTTTATTCTTTGCTGCTATAAATATAAGATTATTCCACAGTTTATTTATTTATTTATTTTTCTTTATTATTAGGATATTTTTCATTGTTTTCCTTTTTTTTTCTTCTTTTTCTTACTAAATTAAATTTATATATTTTGCTTTTGCAAATGTAAACTTTACTGTCGCAAATTAATGTTTCCACAGTTTTATATCCCTAGAAGAAAATTTATTTTTGCATTTTCTTTTCACTTTTTACTTTGCAAAAGTTTTTTTTTTTTTTCCAAATTTGCTCCTTTTCATATTTTTACTTTAAAAACTTTTTTACGTTTAACTTTTTTTTGGCAAAAGTAATATTTATTGTTACAAGTTTATTTTTTCCTTTTCATATTTTTACTTTAAAAACTTTTTACGTTTAACTTTTTTGGTTTTTACAAAAGTAATATTTATTTTTACAAGTTTAATTTTTTTCTTTGTCGCTTTTTATTTTAAAGAAGTTGCTACTGCAATTTTTTCATTTTGCTTTTGCCTCTTTTTCTTCCCGTTCTTACTAAATTAAATTTACATGTTTCGTTTTTGCTAACGTAAATTTTACTGTCGCAAATTAATGTTTCCACAATTTTATATCTGTAGAAGAAAATTTATTTTTACATTTTCTTTTCACTTTTTATTTTGCAAAATTTTTTTCCCCATGTTTAATCCTTTTCATATTTTTACTTTAAAAACTTTTTTACGTTTAACTTTTTTTGGTTTTTACAAAAGTAATATTTATTTTTACAAGTTTAATTTTTTTCCCTTTTCGCTTTTTATTTGAAAGAAGTTGTTACTACATTTTTCATTTTGTTTTCAAAACAGTAATATTTATTTTCATACTTTTTCCCACGTCTATGTTTTCACAAATGAAATTTTTTTCCCGCTTATGTACTTTACTTCCAAAATTAAATTGAAATTTTTTTCACACTTTTTTTTTCTTTTTTATAAATGTACTTTTTTCTATTCTTTAAAATTTTTTCTTGTTGTGTTTTTTTATTTTACTCTTAACTTCTTTCTCTTGTTTTAAATACTTATTGATGTTACATCTCCATTTCCCTCTGGAGGCCTTCAGGGATAATATTTTCTGGAACTTTAAACAGTATTCTTCTATGCAATTTTAATAAAATACTACATTTCTTACTTTTCATACTACTAAACAGGAAATACTCAGAACTTTTCCTTCTAATCTATTGTACGAACTACTGTACTAACTTTATCAAATACTACGCAAAACATTAAGAATTCTCTTTTACACGTCTTACTTTTTATTCGCCAAACTGTTTCTGTCAAATGTAAATTTTACACTTTGCATTTCCACAATTATCCTCAGCTTAAACTTTTATCATGCTTTTAAAATATATTCATGTTGCATTTCTGATTCCTTTTCCCTAAAAATAAATACAGACTTACACAGTTTCCTTACTGTACAGACACTTACTGTTACTGACATTTCCTTTACTGTAAGACCTACTGACTCTGAAGAAATCCTATAAGGACTAATAAATTTTGCATGTCATAAAGTTCGCTCAAACCAACACATGAGTCATTTCTACCCAGTTTAGTTCAGTTACGTACCAAAAGTATTTCATTTCTTATTATTTTACTCTACAGACATTTACATGAATATGCTCAGAGCATTCCTTTTTATTCAGTAGAAGGATTCCTTTATATTACTAACTCATATTAAGGTTTTAAATACTTTACAAAAATATCTTGGATTTTATTACTCACATCCCACCTAAAAACCACTAAAAATTTTCTAAACCTTGATTTTCTTATTGTGAAAACATCGCTTGAATTATTAACATGATGTCACCCATCTACTACAGAACCTCATAAATGCTACTATGTACACTGGTGTGCAAAAATTAAGGACGAGACGGTTTTTTCAATATAACTTTGTACAAAAGCTCTCCAAATCAACACATTTAATACCGTAAGATCCCCAACACGTAAGGACAGGAGTAATGTAAGCAACACTTACTAAAAGAGAAATCAGAGGGATAAAAAGAAGCTTTATTGAAAAAGTAGTATGGAGCGCAATGCGACTGAAGGCCGAAACATCCCTGTGATGGGTGTCCAGCAAGAAACACCCGGTCTTTAATAGGGGATATGATCTCCCCTGACTGCTAGGCAGGTTTCACATCATTTGTGCATGCTGGATATGTGGTTGTTAATGAGCTGTTGAGACACTGCTGCTCGTTCCTCTTGTAGCACCAATCGCAGTTTCGGAATCGTTACTGGCGATAAGTTACGTGCTGCCACGGGTCTCCCTAGTAAGTTCCGTACATGCTTGACGAGATTTAGATCCAGAGACCCTGCCGACCAATCCATGTGTTCAATATCTTCACTCTCCAACAGCTCTTCGACAGTAACTGTGCGATGAGGTGGAGCGTTGTCGTCCATGAAGAGGAACTGAGTACCCATAGCCCTTGTGAAAAGACGCGGCTACCAAGCATTATGTCTGCTCGAACGAGAACTCCGCGACCTCCAAAACAGTCCCTTTTGATGATGTTGAAGGGGTTATTGCGTGTTCCCCGCTCTGTCCAGATGTGTATGTGTCTAGAATCGCAACTCAGACTAAATCTGCTCTCATCTGTAAAGAGTACTCGTCCCCATTCATTGTCTCTCCAATTTCGGTGTTCCCGGGGCACCACAGAGAACGCCTTCTTCGATGGCCAGGCGTTAGAGGTACACACCGTACAGGGCGTCGTGCAAACAGACCACCACCGTGTAGTCTTCTGGCCACGGTAAAACGCGATATCGGTCGTCCAGTCGCCTGTGCCGTGTGTCTAGCGATTTCTCCCGCTGTCTGCCGCCTGTTTCTTCTCGCCTGTAAGGCAATATACCGGTCATCTGCGGGTGTGGTTCCTCGTGGACCACCACTACTAAACCCCGGATAGCTGTTCCTGTAGTTTGAAATTGTCTCCAAAGTCGTGAAACGATGCTGTGAGCAATTCAGAACTCTGCAGCCACACTTGTCACACTGCGGCCTTCCTAAAACTTCCCAATGATTCGACCTCAGGTAAAAGCATCCAGATGTCGTCTAACAGATTGATTATTCGCCATTTCTCGCTGAGGCAGCAACTCGGTGTGATTTTAACTGCTATACGGCGTGCAATATCTTTGCCAGAAATACTGATCTTACACCGACAACATGCTTTATACTACTCAGACACTCCCCCATTACGTCTACCTGCATATCTGCGCATGTGCTACCGTACATCACCTTACTTAATCTCCTGATTGGTCTTTCTGTCCGCTCTGCCTCTTCATTCAGCTGATATGCTAATTTTTCGACTTCGTCCTTAATTTTTGCACACCAGTGTATATTCGAACTTACCACAGCCTTGACGTTCTTAACAAGATACACGAGATAGTATTATTTTTAACTAAATTACACATAGAATTAATATTCAGTCGTGGAAATGAAACTTTGTCGCTTTTTCCCCTCAACTTGGAATATAAAAAATTTCTTAACCTGGAATATTTTTTTGAACCAGTAAATATGATCATTATTTTTTGCTGAGTCTCATAGCTTTTTTAAGGTATTCATTGTAACTTAACTAAAAGATACCCATATTTCATATTGACAATAATTTATTTAGCACTGAACTCTGACAGCCTTTTGAGAACGAAATTTAATTTATCATACCTGCCATATAAACTCCTACGTAGCTATGCTACATTACACCAAATATTGAGTAGAGTTCCAAATACTGATTGATCCAGCATAGTAATAACACAGTCATTTTATGATAGAAATTTCAAATTGACATTAATTTTTTAACACTGAGCTCTTGCAGCTCTTGAGAACATTTAACTTCTCCCGGATAGCAAATAAAATTATGCATAAGCATCATACATAACAAATAATAATCCAACTTAACTTAAAAGTTTTAGCACATTCTAAGTTAGGTACGCATTTCAAAATTGACATTGATTAATAGTGAACTCTTACAGCTTTTTTGACATTTAACTTCTCATAGATAGCAAATAAAATCACGCGCAAATATCGTATATTGATGAAGCTCCATATAATGATTTAACACAGTCAGCAACTTTAAAAATTTTAACGCATTTTAGTATGACTTAACATAAGAAAAACTACATTTAAAAAAAAAAGCATTATTTTAATTAAACATTGAAGTCACGCAATTCTGCTCACATATAACATTTTATTTACCACGAGCAACACACATAATAATTAAATAAAATACATTTCACAAAGTACGCAACACATTTCTCTTTTAACCAGCTGTATTCTTAAGAAAAAAGTATGAAGAAAAGATACAGTGCTGGGAACCGTTTGGTGTTAGTTTTCCTTATTTCCCCACGCATTGATCAAAATATATATGTACTTTAAAATCAGTTAAAAAGTGTTCAAATGCAAGCATTCAAACATGAATACTTCACAAATTAAATAAAGATGGGTATACGATGAACTTAGTGATAAATACAGAAAAACATATAAAGACCAAGGAAAAATTTGTATTCGCGGAGAACTTTCTATGGTAAACTTTCTCTATTTCAGCATATGGGGTGCATTTTTTCGTTTTAGATTAAGCAATTCAAGGCAATTTCTGTATAACTAGGAATTTTGTTAACACTAGTTGGTAATGTAATTTATTAGAACAGTCGTAGACATATAGGAGAGGTATGCAATATCCATAGGAAAACATTTTCCAAGCCAAACCGTAATAGTGAAATATAAAATGGAATGAGAAAATGTCAGATTTTCAACAAAATTAGTATCTGAGTATGCAAAACAGGAATAAGAAATGAATATTTTTTCTGAAAATGTTCCGAACGTCATAAGTCAGGAATACGAACCTTAACTAGTTTCATGAACAGGGCATGAAAAATAATGAAGTATTTTCAGTTTTATTTTGCCTGTAGTATATTTAATTATACTAAAATCTTCCGTTTTGATGGTTGTATTCTACATTTAGGCACAAGTTGATAAATCAGAGTGATTTTTGTGTTTTAAAGCTTTAGATTCAGAAATATTACAACTTGAGAAATAATACATCTCAAAAGCAAAATGATTAGAACTAAGAGAGAATATACCATAAGCAGGCGAAAGTGATAAATTATTTTTTTTTCGCTGATTTACACGAATTCATGGATTGGTATCAAAATTGAACCCTGTATATGAACTATGATTGTTTTCAATTACATTATGATCACTGTTTTCCATTTTTATAGACATTAAAAAAGCATTTCGTGTTAATTTACTGTTTTTCCTGAGATTTATACACGTATTTACTTAATTTTTGCATTTTTTGTTTACAATTATAATACCGAAAGAACCTAAGAGAACATTTTTTCTTGAATATAATCCATATTTTCCCCAAACGCTATTTCTTTAATAACTTTGAAGTAATCCTTTAAATGCTCAGACATCAGACAACCGTTGGGCTTCCCAGTGTCTGAGGGAAATCATGAAGTTAGAGAATTTAAGTAATATTTTATCAGTATGCAGAATTTTTAATGAGTTTTAGATGAAAATTAACCGAATTTAGTAGTTCATTACTATTTTTTCTACTTCTCATACCATTACATTTACAATGAAATTTGATTCATTGCCAGAGTTTTAGCTATTATGTTTGTTATTTTTCGCATCCAAATGCACCATTCGTGTCTCACATATGTTCATTACATATGATTTAACAAAATTACAAACAAGTTAGAAGTATAATGAATATTCCCTGGAGTACTGTACATTTCATTTCGGAAAGTTTACATAAGTATCTTCATTTTGAATCCTTTAATGTTTCTTTTCCTGCATCCCAAGTAAATTTTGAACATAAAATGTTCAGTTTTGGCGAAGGTTATTTGCGAATGATTGTGATGTTATCGTGCTTTCATTAACCGTTTTCCAGAAGTATCTTGTCTATAATCATTTGAACACTTTTGAATATTACCAATTTTTACATTACTGCCACTGCAAATCATTTAATTTTCAAATACTTTCTTGTTTAGCTTTTACAATGCCTAAACTTGGGAAAAAATTTTTACTAAATAGTTATATTGTTTCATTTGATAATTTTGTTACACTTTGGAAGATTTGACCTCAACAACACTACCAAGCTGAACCAGAAATTAAGAAACGAAATGGAATTTTTATCTTAGTATACTAAAGGGATAGATTAATGTTTTCTGACACTGATGTATTTTCATGTAGATAAAGCAGACGTTTAACCCAGCTCATACAGAGATTGAATATTTTGTCTAAGTCACCACGATCACTGACTTGCATTGTCATAGATTTTATTATGACGTCTATTTCTTTCTTAAAAAGAAGCTTATACACTAGTTTCTTTAGAAACATGTCTAAAAAGTATCTCATCTTCATAAGAAACATCAACCCTTTGATTTAAATTTCTACGAAAATAAGAACCCTTGTTTTGAAAACATGTTTCTCTCTGACTCAAAGTTTCTTCTTTATCATATTCGAAATGAACAATTGACTTATTGTATTGCATATCAAGTGAATATGTGAAGAACGTCATGTTTTCTCCCTAAATGCTCATTTTTCAGGTCGAATTTTACTAACACACACATGTATTTATTGCATTTTTAATAAAATCTGAAAGGCTGAAATGAGTGTTTCATTATCAAATTTGTACTTTCCGACTTCAGTTTACTGAAACGAAAACATTCATAACTTATTACGAAGAAAACATTTGTACATGTTATACTTTTTTGATTAATTTTCAAACAACTTGATTATCTTTGAAAATTTGTTTCCTAGTCCATAGCTAAATTTCGCTTTTCAATGCATTTCGTATGTGACAAAAACTCAATTTCGAAACTTTTACGTACTTAATACTTTGTATGCTTTTCATTTTTATTACATATCATGCCAATATTTTAAAGAGAGTATATTCTTTCCTTCTGTTAGCACAAGTTTAACCAGTATTTCACTATTACAGAGACTTCTTTAGTAAAATCTTAAAGGTTAAAACTGAACGTTTCGGTACTAATTTTGAAGATTCTGGATATATCCTACTCAAATGTTCATAACTGAGTAGCAAAATAATTTATATATGACTTTGCTGCACTCTTGGTTAATTTTTAATTCGTTGTTCATCTATAATGCTTGTTTTCAAATGAAGGATCGAAATGATTATTAACTTTTCGCTATTCCAAAGAATTTCATAGCTACATATGTTTAGTACAGAAAATTTTCCTAACTTACCGATATTATTGCCAAAATATTTATGTATTTGTTTCTTTACAAACATGTATATGAATACCCAAGTTTAATTGTTTAATGTATATTTTTATACATCAGGAATAAAATTTGGAACGAAAAACTTTAAATAATGTCATGTTCCACAAGATTTATGTATTTGTGATGTCGTTGCCTTTTGTAAACTTTTGAGAGTATACTCTCGGTAGTCTTTTAAACATTTCGAAATTGCTTTCTCTTTGGTACTGGTATGTTTGCTATTGGAAACTATTTTATCTTTGCTGTTGGTATATGCCAATAAATTCGCGATACGTTTTTGAGTTATTTCCAGCCTATGATTTATTTAAATACTGCAAATTATATCTGTAGATCGTGTATGTTGACACTGATAGATTTCTTGGATGTTTTTGAAAAATGTGTTTATTTTATTCACGCGAATGAAACTGATATTTTCTTAAAATTTTCTTATTCAGTGTATTAATCAATTATGACAGAATGGCGGATTTGTTCTCATTATTCAACATACATATGAATTTCAGTATTCCAAATCTTTCACAGAATCGTAATTTTTCCTATCAGTAATAAGCAGACGAATGGAATAAATGCAGCATATTTAGGCATATAGAAAAAATTTGGAGGTAAAAGAAATTCTTCAGATGTAAGAAATTAAGTATAATGTGAAAATATTCTTCCTATTAGAAGTTTATTTTTGGAATGACATGGCATATGAAACGTAAATTTACTAAAACGTGGTATAGTGAAGATCAAGTATTCTCCAAAATCTGGAAAGTAATTATACAAAATTGATTATAAGGCAGTTTTCCATAAAAAGTGGTTCCAGTGAAGGAAACATGCCGGCAATCTCCTGAGACTTTAAGGGGGCATTTGGCCTTCGTTCTTACGTAGAATTTGCAATTCTACTAGCAATATTTGTAAGAGCGAGGGTCAGATGCTCACTTAAAGTTTGGTCAGTACCATTTCTTCTGCAGGATGTTCATTCCTAAAACTAGCGAAGCATTTCTTGTTGAACAATTTAGCAGCTTCTAAGAGTTTAGTGGAAAAACATCTGTCCGTTTTATCAATACATATAAAGTCACATATTTCCTTAGCTTCTACCATCAGTGTCTTCGAAGAATTCTCACAGTACTTTGAGTTTCTCAATTCTAAAATAGCAGTTTTGAAATTTGTTATATATTCATTAACTTTAAACACACTAATTTCTCTGGGTTGCATTTGGTTATATATTATTTCAACATGAGACATAATATGATAAAAACGCTCTAACGAAAACTTGAAATTATCATCATTTAGATACTTTAAAATTCCTGTTGCCTCTGCGATAGTTTCATCTGCATTTGATGTTGACTGAATTTCAGTAATGCAATTTTTTAAAGGTTACAAATTTTCATGAACTCTTATTATGGTCCGTATGTTGAAGTTTCACCTTGTGGAGGAAGGAAGTGGAATGCTAATATCCATATGCTTCTTTAGAATGGACATACGTTGCAGTGATCTTGAAAGGAATGTTGGAATAGCCAGAATGTTAGAAAAATTATTGTTGCGTTTCGTGAAATACTTGCTGCATTTCTCATTATTAAATTAAGTTGATGTGCATAACAGTGAATGAAATGTGCATTAGTACAAACTGCTTTTATTTTTTATTGCACTTCAGCTTTTTTGGCTTTCATGACATTAGCACCATCAAATGTCTGAGCTATCAATTTTTCTTCATTTCCTTGAAGGATTATGTCCAATTATTCTAAAATACATTTTGATATGCCATCTGCAGTTTGATTTTCTGGAATAAAGAATCCTCAGCAACGCTCAAATATTTCTCCATTCAATACATACCGTAGAACAAAGACCATTCGAGTGTGTTCCGAAACATCTGTTGTGTCATCAGCCATTAAAGCTACAAAAGAAGCTTTTCTAATTTCCGTCCTTATCTCCTCATGGTATATTTGAAATAGGCAGACAAGTATCTCAATCTGAATGGTGTTAGAAACACATTTGAAGACCGCAGTTTCTAAGTAATTCTCCAAATCTGAATCTAATTTAGATGCAAAATTTACTGACCCTCTAAATACCCCTGGATATTTAGGGAATCGTCTTTTTTATCATAGCCACGTAAGGAAGTTTCAAAGTTTCCACAAAAGAAAATGCAGTCTATTATTTTGCACAAAATTTCACGGTTCTTTTTAACCCTTATGTTATGCTATTTGACTAAAAGTTCGTATCCGTTGTAGTATCTGGCGACTGTTTGGCGATCAACAAGGAGCGCTTGGCGCGTTTTATGTCTCCTCCTAGGAGGTTACTGTAATGTAAGACAGACGAGCGTTGGCCACAGAAGAGCGAGGTGGTCGTATTTTGTATTTGTAGGAGCAACGTACCGCTCCGAGTTTTATAGTTTCTTTTTAAATTTCTTTAAATAAACAATTATTTTTCTTTCTTCACATCGATTGGTGTCTTGAAACCACAAAGCCATCACATCACGCTCTTCTTACGAGAAACAGAGTGCTTAGAACCGTGAAAGCAGAAACGAAAGTAGTGGACTACGAATTCAGAAGTTTGAAAAAGGAAAGAAAATGTTCAGAAACGTGAAGAAAGAAGATTTGGTAACTGTTTTATTGGAAATTGGTGAAGAAGTAACCACAGATTTGAAGTTGGTAGAACTGAAACACAAGCTTCAGAACAGTAAAGAATACATCGAAGATGCTGAATTTGTGAAAGAAATTCTGATTACTACAGTGGAGAACAGGAAAAGAAGGGAAGAAATGGAATATGAAGAAAAAAGAAGAAAAGAAGAAATCGAAAGAATACAAATGGAAGAAGAGAGGTTGAGAAGAGAAAGAGAACATGAAATTGAATTAGCGAAGATTCGAGCGACTCAGTATGAAGAAAGTAGAAATTCGACCCCTTCGATCCAGAACAACAGCGGAGAAACCGAAATTTCCCTTGACAAACTGATCAAAGGAGTAGAAACACTGACTATACCAGTACCGAAGAAAGCGGAAGCATGGAATATATTTTTCGATTCTATCGAAAGAGCTTTTAAGCACAAGAAAGTTCCAGAAGAACTCAAAGCAGAAATATTATTGAAACTAATCGGAGAAAAAGCTTCAAATGTCCTCGTCTATATAAAGGAAGAAGATCTACAAAATTATGAAAAAGTGAAAAGTCTTATTTTAAAGGAATATCAACCGACTCCTCAAGCCTGCTTAGAAGATTTTAGAAGAGCGAAACGTTATTCCGGCGAAACTCATGTCCAGTTTGCTTCGCGACTGACATCCACATGGGACTATTACTGCAAATTAAGAGAAGTAAAAGATTTTGAAACACTCAAGGAATTAATCATTTCTGATAAATTATTTCAAGCTCTAGACGGAGAAACAGCCGCACACATAGCAGTCCGGCAAGGAAATACATGGTTGAAGCCTCAAGAGTTAGCTAAAGAATGTGATATATATTTCACAGCTAAGCGGAAATCGTTCGACGATGTCCGAAATGAAATCAAACGACCGCCGAAATTTACGGATACGGCATGTGCACAAGATAAATATATTCCACCACATATGAAAAAAGAATACTCAAAACAGGAAGGATTTTCCGCAAGAAGAAAAGAATGTTATATTTGCGGAAGTTATCAACATATTGCAAGAGATTGCCCTGACAAAAGAAGAAAGAATGAAACCGCAGTAAAGAAGAAGGAGAAAGATGACAGCAGAACTTCTAGAAATTCCAAAAAAGAAGAAGCCGTTGTTGCTAAAGTAAGCTCATCCCATTTACGACACGAATTCAAAGAAAGTATCGTCCAACCATTGCAAAAAGTAGATGTTTTTATAAACTCTGAGAAAATCGAAGCTATCGTTGACTCCGGAACCCAGATAACGATCGTACATTCATCACTCATTCCAAATTTAGAAGATCGAGAAGGGAGTAAAGTCATGCTAACCCCTGCTTTCGGACAGCCGATTGAAGCGAAAGTTTGCCGAGTGCCTATTTATTACAAGAACTGTGGAAGTAATTTATTTAATTTTGTGGATACATTAATCGCAGTGACTGATAAATTAAATGTGCCTTGCTTAATAACTCCAGAAATACATGAACTGTTGGTTATTCCTTCTAGAAAAGAATCAAACATCGACATTTTAGAAAAGAATAAATCCGAAGTAGAAAACCTGCAGGAGCTATCCGCCGAGGTACAAACAAACGGAAATGCAAGTTTCCCCCCGCACACAATTTTGGATAAACAAATTGGAGGAGAGGAGGAGAAATTACACTTACAGTCTCTATTCGCCGAAGCTCAAACCAAGGGGAACGCAACTTGCCCCCCGCCAACGGTCTTGGAGGAAGAAACCGAAGAAGAGGAGAGGGAGGGGGCGAGTGCAGACATAAACACCGACTTGTCGACAGCTGAAAATCTACGACGAGAGCAGATGAATTGCCCGTCACTGAGAGAGGCATGGAAATTAGCTAAAGAAAAAAAGGGGAATTATTTATGCATCGATAATCTTTTACATCACAAGGAAAAAATATTGGGACAGACTATTTCACAACTGGTACTTCCTATTAGTAGAAGAAAGCAAGTGTTGGAATTGGCACATAGTTCCATTTTCGGAGCACATCTAGGAATAAGGAAAACAAAAGAGAGAATTCGATATTCATTTTTTTGGCCTGGATTACCGCAAGACGTCGAAACCTTTTGCAAAACATGCAAAAATTGTCAGTTAAAGAGCCCAGAAAGGAGATCTGACAAGATTCCCATCACACCGGTCAGAAGACCAGAATTACCATTCGATGTAGTGAATATTGATATAATTGGACCCATTGAACCTCCTTCTGCTAGAAAGCATAAATACATATTGTGTCTAGTAGATCAACATTCCCGATGGCCAGAAGCAATCCCATTGAGAAGTTTGACAGCAAAAGCCACTTGCGATACTTTACTGGAAATATTCATGAGAACAGGAATTCCCAATACAATTGCAAGTGATAACGGGAGCAACTTTGTTTCAAAATTAACTAAAGAATTTCAGAAAAGATTAGGTTCTCACCCTAGGTTCTCTACACCCGCTTACAGTGCTTCAAATGGACTGGTAGAAAGATGGAACAAGTCCCTCAAGCAAATGCTACATCATGTCATTAGGACTGATCCTTCAAATTGGGATAAGCATATCCCATATTTACTGTTTGCTTACCGAGAAGTACCGAACTGTACCACAGGATTCTCACCATTTCAACTGATGTACGGAAGACAACCAAGAGGTCCTTTAGCAGTACTGAAGTCTTCATGGTCAGGAGAGATACCTATACCTCCTAACCTAAGCGAATCTGCAGTGGATTATTTGCAGCATTTAAAAATAAGATTGGAGCAAGCAGCAGAGCAAGCCAAGTTGATCGCAAGTGAGAAACAACAAAAATATGCTGAATATTTCAACCGAAGATCAGTACCAAAAAATTTTAGAATAGGAGAACACGTCTATTTACTTATCCCAGATTCCAATAATAAACTCTATGCACGTTGGACTGGACCAGGAGAAATCATAAGTCATTGTCCGCCTCATTCCTATAAAGTGAAACTACCCGACGGAAAAATCAAGCATGTGCATTCGAATAAAATTAGAAAATTTCAAGCTAGCGTAAATGCAGTTGGAGTGATTTTTGAAAATGAAGAAGAGTTCGGAGAAATTATAACTTTGCCAAAAGGAGATTTCTCAGCTCCCTTAGAAAATTTTAAAATCGATGAGAATCTGAATTTAGAAAATTTAGAACCCCAGCAAAGGAGAAAATTAATCACGCTTATAAATCAACACCAAGGGTTATTCACAGGAAAACTGAAAATAGCCAAAGTTGAAGCTCATAAAATTAGATTAATACCGAACGTGGAGAGGAAGAAACCTTACATCTACAGGATTCCTGAAGCATTGAAAACCAAGGTTGATGAAGAAATAGAGGATTTATTGAAATCAGGACTAATAGAAGAAAGTAATACAGAAATAGCTCACCCAATAGTTTGTGTAAGCAAGAAAGACGGAAATATTAGACTTTGCGTGGACTACAGAGCGTTGAATGCAGTAACGAAGCCGGATGATTTTCCTATGGAAAATGCCATCGATTTAATGTATAATATAGGAAAAGCAAATGTCATAACAACACTGGATTTACTCAAAGGATATTGGGCTATACCGATGGAAGAACAAAGTAAGGAATACACATCCTTCAAAACTCATCACGGTCAATATCAGTTTAAAGTCTTACCTTTTGGTCTACGAAACGCAGCAGCGACTTTTCAGAGAGTAATGAACAATGCATTGAAAGAATTCCAACAATTTGCAAGAGCGTATATCGATGACATTGCTATATTTTCCGCTGATTTCGACACTCATCTTCAAGATTTAGATAAAGTTTTCACCAAACTTGAATCACTTGGATTCACTATCAATTCAAAAAAGTGTTCTTTTGCAAAACCACAAATTAAATATCTAGGACACATTATAGGATCAGGGAAACATCAACCAGACCCTGAGAAGATAGAAGCAATAAAGAAATTAGTAATACCAGAAACGAAGACCAATCTCAAAAGCTTTTTAGGACCGTGTAATTACTACCGCGATTATATCCCAGGATACGCAGAAATCGCATATCCATTGACGGAGCTCACAAAAAAGAAACAACCTGAAGTTCTTGAGTGGAGGCAAGAGCATGGGTCAGCGTTTCAACTACTGAAGGAACGACTAGCAAAATCGACGGAGTTGATCACCCCAACACCGCGGGATCCGCCCATCATCCATTCGGACGCATCGCAAATTGGAGTAGGTGCGTGTTTATCACAGCGAAGAGAAGACAAACAGTTTCCCGTGTGCTATGCGAGTAAAAAGCTAACGAAAGCTCAACAGAACTGGCCGACTATAGAGCGTGAAGCTTACGCTATAGTATGGGCATTAAAAAAGTTTGAACCATGGATATTCAGTTCATCTGTGAAAATTGTGACCGATCACAATTCACTAGCCTTTATAGTGAGAAATGCTCCGCAATCATCCAAATTGCAACGGTGGTCCTTAGCATTGCAAAAATGTAATTTAGAAATAGAACATTGTCCAGGAAGAAATCTGTCTAACGCGGATGCATTATCCAGACTCCCCACCAGTGAACTTTGAACATTAAGTACTGAGCATATTCACTGAGCAAATAATATAATTACTAGTTAGCTAATTTTAGTCTTCTTAATGACTTTAATTTTTTTGTCTGTGTGCAAATAATGTATTTATATAATTTGAGACAAAATAGAAAAATTTTATTGGATAACACATATTTAAGGTAAGTGACATATGTTTTTTTTGGATAAGAATGATGCTGTAGTATTATTAAGTAAAGGAAACTTTAATAGGATCTAGTTTAGAAAAAAGATGTTCTGTATAATAGAAAAATGTTTCTTTTATTTTTATGTAAATTTTGATAATTGTTTTTTAATGATCTTCCATAGAAGCTTCATTTTACTTTTCTCAGTGAGATAATATTAGTATAGGTATATTTTGTTAATATGCTTATGAGGAATATCAGTTTGTTTGTTTTGCTAAAAGAGTTATGATATTGTTATAAGAATGATAACATTTGAAATCATTAGTTGAATTTAAAGTAACAAAATGTGTATTTGTATAGTAAAATGATACGTAATGGTAATATTGTATTACAAATATTTATGTAAATTGAGATTTGAGTTTTAGTGAAAAATGCTTTCTAAAATACATTTTGATATGCCATCTGCAGTTTGATTTTCTGGAATAAAGAATCCCCAGAAACTCTCAAATATTTCTCCATTCAATACATTCGACCATTTAAGAACAAGTGTGTTCCGAAACATCTGTTGTGTCATCAGCCATTAAAGCTAGAAGGTTTTCAAAGTTCATTCCTTATCTCCTCATGATATGTTTGAAAGAGGCAGTCAAGTATCTCACAAGTTTCCACAAAAGAAAATACAGTTTATTATTTTGCACACTAAATAAACAATTTATTTTCTTTCTTCACATCGATTGGTGTCTTGAAACCACAAAGCCATCACATCCGTCACTAAGCTTCTCCTTAATACTAACGGTTTCTAAAAGTGACCGTGAAACTACATTATCAAACATGCTTCTTTGACTTCTCATGCTTTTCGGTGTTTTCTTTCATTTTGTTTATATTTCTGAAACCATCTTCTGTTCACGTTACATCACCTCCAAACAGCAAGCACGGGGAGCATTTTTTACTTCACAATCGCAAAGCCAACTTTTCCGTTGGTACCATTCAGAATTTTAAATACGATATACTTCTTCTTGTTGCTTATGCCTGGCTGACGTATTAGAATATCAGGTGTTGGACGATCTCTTTTCTTAATTGTAATTTTCTCATGGAGAGACAGCTGTGAAAACGAAAGCTCTTGAAGTTCACTTACAGTCACAAAATTTACTACTTGAGGATGCAAGGACACGGTTCAAGTTTTCTATAAAATAAAAGAACCGAAAAAATGAATCAAATAGAATAGCTGAAAAATAATCTAACCAAGAATATGGTGTATGATTTTTAAACCCAGCGCATGCGGAGTAAAAAAAGAACCACCTCCCAACGGCACTACACATTCGGCACTGCAAGAGCGTCAGTGCTCTTCTTCCTCTTGGCCTCGTGCGCTGCTTCCTAAGTGCGTATGCGCAGAACAACAAAATACCACATGCGCGGGGTAAAAAGAAATCACGTTTTCAGAATTTCGGCCTCTTTTCTTTTCTCCTTGCTTCCGATTTCTCTTCCGAGATATCTCCACGTCCAGAGTTGATCATGCCATATGCCTTCGGGCTTTATTTCATGAACCGGCAACATTGCTCCTGCAGTAGCCCGGTGATAATAAACAGTCTAAGAATTTCGGCACTGCAAGAGCAACAATGCTCTTCCAAAAGAACCTCTATGTATTCTTTGGTTTTTTTCTCTCCCTGGCTCGCGTGCTGCTTTCTGTGTGCGTATGCGCAGAACAGTCAAACATCACGCCGCTGGAACTGTGAAGCGCGCAGTTCCATACAAAAACTTTCGTACCTTTTTCATAAACTGGAGGATGGCTACTGACATTAAGGATTATATATTGTAGAAGTATAAAGAGAGAATTAAAAAAGGGCACATTATATTAAATATTAAAGATAATAATAAGTGGAAACAGGGGGAGCTGCAGTTCGACAGTGCTTATTACGAGCCGCCTTTGCTTGGGAATCACCTTAGATGCAGATTTGATATTCACTGAGCATGCCGAAAATTGCTGCTAAACAGAGCCTTAAAAAGATTAAGAATCATTAAAAGTCTTTGCGGAACAAAGTGGAGAGCTTTTCCCCTAACACTTAGAACAACATATACCTCACTAGTTAGTCTAGTCATGGAGTATGCTTCTCCCATTTGGGCTCATGCATCCAGGACTGTCTTGGGAAATTAGAAAGCTTCCGTGTAAAGGCTGCATAAATCATTACCGGTGGAGTGTCTTCCATTAAAAATTTTAAAGTAATTCAAGAATAAACCTCCAAAGCCTCGAAAAAAGAAGACAATATTATTTTACAAAATTTACAAACAAGGCAAGAAGCCTCGTACCAGAACACATCAGAAGGAAAACCTTCGAAAACTATAATGGCAGCACCAGATTGAAAAGGTCATCTCTTTGCAATTTGACAAGACAAAGTTATTAGAGCATTTTTCAGTCTCGAAAACAGTAAATTTTCCGTCTCCAAGAGACTTCGTTGCACGCTTCCTATGAACTCTAAAATAGTTCTCAACCCACTAGAGCCATGCAATGAAAAGGATTGATATGATTAAAGTGAAAGGGATCAAGACCGTTGAATTATATCCAAGAGAGGACTTTGCACACGCTTATACAAATGGTTCATCTAATGAGACAATCAGTAATGGAATATTTCTGACTACCCCAAGCCGTACTATTTATCAACACAAATTGGCGCTGGAGCCATAGTTTCTAACTTCACTTTCGACCTTCTGGCAATAGCGGAGGCACTTGATACGTATTTTTGAGCAAGCAAAAGGAAACGTTATCTTCTGTGACTCAAAGGCAGCTTTTACAGGTAATTCTGGGTGGAAGCTCTCTAATTACCAACCTTGAACAAGCTTCAAAAGTTAGAGTAGGTTTGCATTCTTCAATGGTTGCCAAAATCAACATCACAGGCAACGAGAACGTAGATAAACTAACAAAAGAGCCTCGAAATCTCAACCATAATAATAAAGTAAATGTCTCCCTCTCAGACGCAAATGCCATGGCTAAATACAGATTGAAGGACTTTCAATTTTTGTAAAGCACAAGCTCCATAACATCAATGGAGATCGCGCATAACCAAAACCATTGTCAGACTTAGAAGTGGCCATTACAGAAGACTGAAAACTGACAGAGAGGGTAGAAAAACAAACTGGAGCTGTGATAACAACCCGGACATAGAACTGACAACTACACACATTTTATTGTCCGGCCGTCCTTGCGGAATTGCTAAAAACTGGGTTCTTGTTTGACAGACCGAACGTCTATGATGATAATACACTCGGCGCGTATTCGAGAGGTCCAGGTTCCAGTCCCGGCGAGGGCATTTCTATTTTTCATGTTTTCTGCTTCAAAATAGCCTATTGACTCTATAAATACTCAAATAATTAATGAACTAAAAGGAGAGAATTAATTTATCATATAGTTTAGTGGGAATAAGAAATTACATCTTTACAAAATTCATCTACAACTTTATATCATGAATAATAAATGCATGAGGCGTTCGATAAATTTATAAAGATAATAACTGACAACGGAATTCGATTATTAGAGCTCGTTACCTAGCAGCCATGCTTATTGTATATAAAAGTTTTTAGTTTTTATTTTAAATTTATTTCGAACTTAGGTACGATTTTTTTTATGAAAGCTTTTACCGAACTTTGTTATTATTACTTGTATTTACTGTGTAAAAGTCAACTAATTTGTTTCAACAACTTTTAGTTTCGTAATCTTGGGTACCATAAACTAACGTGCTCTACTAATATGTGGATTTATCCTCAGGTCTTAGGACCAGAGACAAAGTCAGAAGAAAGGTCTAGAAAACCCTTTATTCAATCACATGTAGTTGCACAGTCGGCCCCACCTGTGCTGACATAAGCCAAGACTTCTGGCTTAAAAAGTAATGTTGAATTTAAAATAAAATGTAGTTAAACTAGGCTAACGGTTCACAGGATAATTTAAACGTGCACGAAGGCTCTGACTCGTAAAATTCGGCAGACACAAGCCTAATGGCTAGAAGTACTCAATGCCACAGAATCAAATCGCTAGTAAGTAACAGTGTGGCCGTCTTCAAGAGGGTATAACACGCTCTAAAATCCCCTTATGAAACCTTCGCTTAAATAGCACTTCTTTCTCACTTAATTTGAAAATAAGAGCGCTAACTGATAGCATTCTGGAAGCAAAGCCTGGGTGAAAAGGCGAATGAAAGGAAAGTTGATTTACCTAAAAATTAAATATTAGTCAAAATAAATGAATCTCCACAAACTATTATAAAAAGAGAATTATATTCACTAAGTAAAAGAAATCTGATGTATACACCACATGACATTCTTGCATGGAATATTAAATTATACGCATTTTTTCCTGCATTTCATTTAACCTTATTTCCTCGAATTTTATTAGAGACATATTTCTTATTGAATTAATTCAGTTCTCTCTTCGCGATAAAACAAAATTACATAAAACCTTAAAATATCTTTTTTAAAAATTGAAAACTATAGAAAAATATAAAACACCAAATACCGTTAAAATAATTAAAAAAAATTTTTTAAATTAAAATTAGAGTTTCTACACAAAAGCAAGCTATTCGGTCAATGTGCCAGAAGGCAGATTTTTCGTTGCACAAAACTGAAAGTCTACTTTCGGCCCGACTCGGCAAAACGACATTGAAGAAGCAGAAACTGACTTAATTCACTATTCCGCTAAGTTTCAAATGTAAACAAATGTGGCTGCTATGGTAAAAAATTAGGCACTTAAAGTAACTTTTATACTGTTGCTAATTCTACAACTACTGCATGCCGATTAACTAAAGAGGTTTGACCATTTGTAGACGTCTGCTGTAACGAACGCAGCCTTTTTACAGCAAAATAATGATGATTCACGAAATAAACAAAGAACAAGAAGCTATTATCTCCTAAATATCCGCATAGTGACCAGACGTCTCGCTTTTTAAGAATTTGTCCCGCATCCCGCGGCGTTTTAAAAAAGTCCCGATTTTTGGAAAGAATGCGTAACAAGGTAAGGAACCGGCGGGAGAACAAGAAGGGAATATACGGTTTTTCGGCCGCCATGTGGCTATTTTGCAAGGATTTGAGTTTTATATTATTTGTTAATTTTATAATGTTAAACTTTAATAATAATAAATAATTGTTGAGAACGGATTATCAAAGTTCGCATCAAGTTATCAGTTGTTAGAATTCGACCACCATTGTTTGGACTAAATGAACAATGGTACTTTTGGGCATTGGCAACGACGAAAACATTTTGCAACTGGCTCTCAGACGTCGTACTGCGTGCTAGTGAAACAAGTGATGTCAACAAGTCGTCTCTATTCAGATAATTTAGGTAATTTATTTATTTCATAAACACATAAGTTTTCATCGAACTTAGCAGACAGTACACGCGTATTATTTACATTTTATAGTGATATTTTATTTCATGACCTTTTAAACAATGACACCAATCTACTAAAAAAAAATTCACTCAAATAAGAAATAGGCCAAAGAATAAAATAACACTATACATATTTTTAATGTATTATATTTGTAAATGGTAATCATCTTGAAATTAAAAAAAATATAATACAATACTATTTTTGTTTCCTATGGAAATTTTTATTGCTCCATAGAGACCAAAATTTTAATCAAGAACTTTCCCCCCCCCTGGTCAATGGTGTCCCGCTTTACCAGTGTTAAAATCTGATCATTTTAGCATAGTACGCAATGGCTTTTTCATTAATAATTATGGACTACACATTCGTCAAACATTATAGATCAATCTACGTACTGTAAACTTTCACCTTAAAAATACAATACTGCATTACATTACTTTTTCAGATTATTTAAACCAACTGGGGGGAGGGACATGTAAATAAATTAATAGAACGCTTAATTCAGAAAACGGTCATTTTGGACAAGAATTGTTAAGTTTCACACCTACCTCTTTCGATTACAGATTGTGTGCAGGGCCATCACAGTAAGAAACGTTTACCATTTTTCGACTTGGAGTAATGTTCTTTGGTATAAGTTTATAATTTCATCATCTGTAATAGAAGAATGAACAGGCGATCTAAACAAAGGCAGTCTTGTATATCTGAAATTTGGATTACTGGAGTTCAATATTTTGTGTATATTTATTTTATTTTTTGATATTGTTGATAGAATAAGAATGGTTAATTATTTGTAAAAAAAAAATATATTTCGCATCAAATTAAGTTAAAAAAAAGTTCTTTTTGCCCAAAGCATTCTTGAGAGCTTGAGGAAGACTTTTGTTAATAATCACACTACACATGCTTTTACGCAAGCGGCGCCGTAAACCGGGTTCACAGCAGATGTTAAATGCTGACGATAGACGAAGGAGTGTAAACAAAAGACGGTAACTGGCCGGAAGGAGAATTTCACGCTTGCCGAAAGAAAAAAGTAGTTTCTCCCATTTCCTTCAACAGGAAAAGAAAAATGAGAAATAGGGGTACTGTCAAGTTTATTAGAGTATATTGTTTTAACTACCGTAGTTCTTTGCTTAATTGAGATGTTATTTTTTAAGTACTCGCAGTAAACCAGGATCATATTTGAAGCCTTCAATGTGTTTTTTTTTCCTTGTCAAATTTTGCTATGGATTATTTTGATATTTTTTAAGCTTGGCTTTTGAAAGAAAATACGACTACAGTTTAAGTTTAGATACCAATAACTGTGTCACTTCGGTGTCATAGTTCACTCCTGTCCGGCCTACGTAATAGCTGATTCAGCAAAACCGATGAAAAGCCAATCCTTGAAAACCAGAGAGGGAAAACTAAGTTAAGTGCTAGTTCCCTTCAGAAGGCATTCGTCAAATAGGCCTCATTGTTTTTGCATTAACCAATCAATGAACTAACTAAAAGAAAACAATATTAGACTGCCTATTTTGATACTCATTTATTAAACTTTAATAAAAAGAACACATTTCTTTCTGAAGCAGCATCAAGAAATATTTTTGTAGCTGACTAAAAAATTTCAAAATGTCTTTAGGTCACACCTTCAAGTGTATAAAAAATCTTTGCGTAAATTAAAATGAGAATATATTTTTTTCTTAACGTAACTAAACAATTGACTAATGTTGTACAGTTACTATTACTTTGTATTAACCAGTTGTTTATAATTTTTGCCTTTACTATTACTTCTCCTTTTCGTTTCCTCATCAGAAATGGAAGTGGGTTAAGAGAGCAAGCTGAGATTTTTGTATCGTAAGGCACAAGTCTTTCTGTCTCTCGAGACCACATTACAAGGTTTCGCTAGCTCTCATTAAGATTGCAATTACTCTGCTTTGCGTTATGGCTGCCGTCAATTTAAATTGTTACGTCGGTGAGAAGTTCTGACCCAACTTAGTTTGAAACTAAATTGTGTATTCTGAATGCTAGGTTTAAGTTTAATCTGAATTTGACCGTTACTTTACGTTGCATCGCCACAAATAGTGTTTGATCTTATTAAGCACGAGAAGTGCGTTTTAAGTACGGGTACCATATGATATTTGTCCTATAATGAGAAAAATAATTTATGTTCATTTTTATTTGTTGAAATTCTTCCTTAAGATTTATCTCAAGCAAACGGTCTTGTTTCCCAAATCTATTACGATTTCTTTGTATATTTTTTTCATGAATGAATATCAAATAAACGGCATTTGTCTCTTAAAAAGGAAAACAGTTCCGACGGCATTTGTCTCTTAAAAAGGAAAACAGTTCCGATCATTTTCACTTGCTGAAATTTCTTCATTGAGATATGTGCCGAAAAAAACGGAAAGGGGCCAGTCAGTAAGACCAATAAACAAAGATACCTCGATCTGCGGCCAAGGGCCTTATTAAGACAGTTTGAGGGCTTAGGATCATTACTGCTACAAATTCTGTATATATGGTAATAATTTTAGGGAACTTATATAAAAATTAATTATAATATCTCTTGTATATTGTAATGGGAAAAACCTCAAGAATGAGGAGCTTCGCCGAAAAAAATAAGGTTACGAGGACAAGTCCATCGTCAAAGATGGCAATGGTTTTGGCAACTAATTTTAATCGTCAAATTTGGCAAGAAACCGCCAAAAGTCGCCAAATCTTGGCCGCCATTTGGCAACGACCCTTGTGTAATCGTAACTGATTTGATCCCTTTTAACTACTACTACTCGCCGCTGAGCAGCCTCCCGATCAAGGTTATTCTCTATACGGGATTTCCACCTACTCATCGGAGTTTATCTACGTCAGGCCTCGGCTGGGATGACAGTACTGACAGCATTATTGTGTTACCAATAAATAATAATAATAATAAACACATGAGCAAACAAGGCTCTTGAAGAACGTACAATTTTTTATCAAAGAGACATTAAGGTGTTGTACTACTAATAAACAGAGTAATGCAATACATAAAGTGAAGACAGGGTATGTACTATGCAATAGAAATGCACATTATTGTAGGCAATAAAAATGAACAATACCTTAGAGAATAAAAAATGCACATTTCAATTCCCGATTTATTTCTGGGTTACATAAAATACATGTTGAAATTAAGAATGAGATGATACCACTAGTGAAATGACATGAGCATACAAGGCTCTGGAAGAAATAACATGTTTTCAATGTAGAAACATCGTTGTGGTTTGTATTACAATTAATCTAGTAATTAGTATTCTATTACATAATCTGAAGGCACATTGCTTGTAGGAAATGATATACATCTAGATAAAAAAAGCAGTTAAATGTAAATATAAAAATGTTAACATTCATTTATAAGGCATAAGTTCAAATCATTTAAAGCCTACTATTCACTTCAAAGTGTACAATTACATTTTAAACCAAATATTACATCCGTTTACATTACAAGTATATAACAAAATCGCTATACGGAATGGGAATAGTAGTACTACAAATACTAAATATTCAAAATATGCGGGACTGCAAAGAGGATAAGAGATATGAAGAGCAATGCTATAGTTAGCTGTCTTCATCTCTACATATAATAAAACAAAGAGTCTGTGTGCGTGCGTGCGTGCGTTCGTGTTGCGAGTAAGATAATAGACCCAGGGCCACGAAATTTGGTACATAGGTGTATCTACACAAGAGCCAGTGCACCTCGAAGTGATTTTTTCGAAATTCGAATAATCTTCTCTACATATAAAACAAACAGTCTGTGTGTGCGTGTGTGTGTTTTTCGTTCGTGTTGCGAGTAAGCTAATAGACCCAGGGCCACGAAACTTGGTACATAGGTGTATCTACACAAGAGCCGATGCACCTCGAAGCGATTTTTTCGAAATTCGAATTAGAATTTTTTTTTTATTTTATGTTTTGTGACCAAATCGCGTCATTTTGAGACATACTGGGCTACAGGAAAGCGAGATTTCACTCTATACATTTCATTTTTACATCGTCTTGAAGCGTAGACACATAGCTATTTTACGAACTTAAAATAAATTTCGTATTTCATTAAATCGATTAAATATGAATTTATTAAGAAGGTGAGCTTAACACCTTTTCGGCGGAATTTTTTTTAAAAAACTTATTTTTATAAATGTGCTGTTTATTTTTCTTTGATTTTTGGACACGTTGAACTTCAATCCTTTCGACTCCTTTTAAAAAAAGAATTTTGGAAAAATAATAATATTTTGTATTTTATTTT
>KK113258.1:174237-204409 GCA_000611955.2 Stegodyphus mimosarum | reverse complement strand
CCTCGAAGCGAGTTATTCGAAATTCGAATTAGATTTTTTTTTTTTTTAATTTTATGTTTTCTGACGAAATCGCGTCATTTTAAGACATAATGGGCTTGCCACCCGGAAAAATGAGTGCAATTCTGTGCAGTTTTTAAATTTAATGTTTCTCTTGGATACTGGACGTTTGTCTAGAGAAGGCAACAGGAAGTTGGTTAATTTATTTATTAGGATAATTAATATTTGTATTAAGGGATATTGCTTATTTCATTGTATGCTTTTTATATGTAATGCATATTTAACTGAATTTTTTTTCCGTTGTTTGTTTCTTTTTTGATAAAATTGTTCTGCAGAGTAAAATTCTGTGCAGTTTTCAAATTTAATGTTTGGTGTTCTCTTTAGGCACTTTTCCGGTACACTTTAAAGCCAGACGAAGGCTGGCCGCGCAGCGGCTAGTATATAGATAAAAATAATATAACACACTGTTGTAGACAATATAATGCAAACACACTGTTGTAGACAATATAAATGCAAAATTCAATTCCCGATATACTTTTGGGTTACACAAAATACATGTTAAAGTTAAGAATGAATTGACACCAATAATGAGAGAACATGAGCATACAACGCTCTTGAAGAGAGTTCATTTTTCCATGGAGTTGTTTTAAAATTAATTAGAGTGTTGTATTACATAAGATGGAGGCGCACTATTGTAGACAATGATATGCATCTAGATAAAAGTGGAATTAAATGTAAATATAGTAATGCTAACATTCATTTATAAAGTTCAAATCATTTGAGCATTTTTGAGCACACTACATTTGACTTCAAATTGTACATTTAAACTTTAAGGCATATTTTACGATCCTATAACCTTACAAGTATATATTTAAAACTGCTTTACAGAATGGGTATAATAATACTAAACTACAAAATATGCTGGGCTGCAGAATGGATAAGAGCTACAAAGTACAATGCAATGGTTAGCTATCTTACAAATGGATAGATGTGGAGCTAATGGCGCGACTGCTTAACATTCACATGGGCTGTTCTGCAGTAGCTCATGATATGTTCAAGTTTGTTCAATGCTGATCTATTTTCTTGAACTCTAGCTGTCCATACCGGCCAGTGCTTATGAGAAGGTTTGCGTAAGTGGAAGCACGCGGTATTCCTACATTCAAATGCAAAGTGGTCTGGATCACCTTCACCACCACACTCACAGTTATTAGAATTACTGAGTTTAAAGCGATGCAAGTATGATGGAAAAGGCCCATGTTCAGTGAGAAACTGTGTGAGAAGCGACGAGTTACTCCTTATTTCTACGCTGACTTTTGTGAAGTGCCGATACAGCCTTCTTCCCGTGTTTGCCATATCCCAGCGCGCTTGCCATTTAGATATTAGTTGTGTCCACGTCTTTCTTTTCAGAAAGGACACAGAAAATGCAACAGTCTGCTTTCCCTTTTAATTCTAATTGTAGCCGGTCCTAAGTAACTGTAACTGTGCGTGCCTTCCAACAATTTCGAGAAGTCGAATATAAGACCAAGAGACAGCATTAGTTTTCCGATATCAAAGCAGTCATCAGAGGTCTCCCTGCTGACACCATTAGTTTTCCGATATCAAAGCAGTCATCAGAGGTCTCCCTGCTGACACCATGGAAGGGAATATCCTGCTGGAGCTTAAAGAATAGGATTTCCACTGTTAAAAATTAAGCAATTCACCAGGAAAACTCCCGTAAAAGAAAAGAAACTCCTTCTTTTCTTCGTATTGTTAAGCCGCACGGATGAAGGCAGGAAAATCTGCTCTCACAAATAGTATATTCAGAGACAGGAAATGAAGATAAGACGTTACCGCCAGGGTAATCGTCCTATTATGTGTTTCAGAAGTCAACGTTACGGATATGGTCAAATGTTTTGTAACAACAAACTTAGGTGCCTCAGGTGTGGTGAAGATCACTTAACCTATGCTTATCAGCTACCTAAAGACGCGAAGACAACTTGTGTGAAATGCAAATCATAACACACTGCCTCTTCCAAAGACTATGTTTTTTCAAAAAGTGCGAAAATCTTCATATTCGAAGAAATTAAGTCTGATTAAGACTGAAGAAACCTCCTGTGCTGTTCCAAATACTAGGAAAACGCAACGTGCTGTTATCAGACCGCCGCAGAAAGTACTCTCTTCCTTTCGTGCAAAGAACGCTTTTTCTGATAAAGATTTAGGAGACTTCATGCAAAAATTTGCTGAATTAGCTTCTAAATTTAGGACATTGAAATTCCCTTTGCAGAAGCTGAAATTAGCTCTTTCGCTATTGGAGATGATTGATATAGAGGAAAATTAGCTTTCCACGAATGATGAAGCAACGTGCACATTAGCTTTCCACGAATGATGAAGCAACGTGCACATCGCACGTGATGCAGTCCAACCACGCACTGAACCTTCTTACCCCCCCTTTCTTCGTAGTTCAGAATCTATCGACTCGCCTACGCTATAAAGATTCGCAAAGACTTTCATTTCGTGTCTCCGAATGCAAAGTGCTTTCTATTCTTCTTTCTCCAACTAAGTTTCTTCTCACACGGAGAATTTCCTTCAGGTTGTCTTCAAAAGTCAGGCCCTTTAAGGGACTCCTTCAGTGAACTGGTAAGAGCAGGGAACGTCATCTCGGCTGAACACCAGTATCAAAGTATCAAAGTTTTCAGATAGTTCAGAGTTTAGCTCAGAATATTGAGAGAACTGACAGATCACTGAGCGAGCTTACGGATTCAAAGCTTTTTATATTGTATTGTGTTAAACCTTCTTAGTAGTTTAGAGTGGTAACTACTGATTGTGCTCTATCACACTGAGAAAAGCTATACCAGTACGTTTGTGAAAGTTCCAGAATTATAAAATGTTCTTTTGGTAAAATAAATTTTATCAAGTTATCATTGGTTATGTGTGCATTCAGTTCATTACGAATCCACACGCACGTAACATTACCCTTTCAGGAACCCCTACGATCACCATCTTACATTTCAAGAGTAACAAATTGGATTATGAAGGTAATTCGAAGCACTCTAAAATTTGAGGTTTTACGCCTAAGCGGTATCAGTCTGTCATCAGACAAAAATCCCAGCGAAAGGACTAGCTGCACAAGCATTTATAGTCTTCCGCAGTAATGAAAGTATCTTACTAAGTTACTTAGGCAGATAGCCTTCGAGTACAAGCTCTCATCAAGCAATAATCCCAGCGAAAGGGCTGGCTGCATAGCCATTTTTATAATTTTCTGCAGGAATTTCACAGTGGAAGCATCTATCTTAGGCAGATAGCCCTCGTGTACTTTACTTTAAATCAACGATTCTTAAACTGAGGTCCGTGAATCTGCACGCGTCCGAAAGCCAATAGTTAGGGTTCTGCGAATGAGTTTTCAAACAAAATTTCGATTTATTTATTAATTTCATTATAAGAAATTTAATAAATGTATAAGAATTTCTTTTTTATGATAACTATTTTAGGTGGCTAGCCACGCAAACGGCTAGTTTTCAAAGATATAATATAACGAATATAAATGTATATACGGCAACCTCTAACACTTTATCCGGAATTATAAAGAGATGCTGTTTTTAAATATTTTGTGATTTTGTTGGTGAATTGAATTTTATGTGTAGAAAGAGCGAAAAACGTCATATTTAAGAAATAAAGTTCTAGAGTCACTAGGTTATATCGATGCAGGAATGATGTGCAATGCCCTCGCCGGGATTCGAACTCCGGACTTCCCCAATACGCCTCAAGCGTGCTTCAAATTACACCACGAAGGCATACGAAAAAGAGGGAGAAAATATCTGATGAATTTAACACATAAAAAGTTAACAATAAAAAATTTAAAAAAAAATTGCTAGCCATCTTACTAAGAAAACTGAATATTGATCTGATGAAGAGAAAGGACTCCAAAGATATATATGCTAACACTTAGCCCTGCATCAGGAATTCTAAACATATGCTGCTTTTAAAAATTTTGTGATTTGTTGTTGAACTATACGTGGTGAAAATGCGAAGAAAACGATTCTAATAACGATCAAAAAGACAAAAAGAAAGAGAGGTAGCAGGAGTTACAAGAGCAGATTGGCAAACAGCAAGAACGTAAAAAAACCTTAACAAATTCTTTTGGATTACCGTTAAAATTTGAAACCTTTCAGATTCTTTTTTAGTCCAAAGCGTTAGCCCAGAAGGGCTATTAATTTCGTTTTAGCATTTTGCATTGGTTCACTATAAATGTCGGTTCACTTTTCCAATTGTTGCCACCAAATATTAGAGTCCTGTGTTATATTTAAAGAAATTAAATAGTGAAGAATCTGCATAAATGTATGTATGTTTCTCGCATTGTGATAAAACAACTGTACCTAAAGCCATCAAATTTTGAATAATATAATCTTCCACTGAATATAGGCATCTGGAAACGAGAATTTGGAATTTGAAATTAGGTTTATTATCGATTTCATATTTTGTAGCACTTTAACGACTTTTTGATTAACAAACTCAACGATTTCAAAGCGAAAAATGGCAATACTGTACGGGAAAAAAAATTATCTCCAGCGCGCGAGACTGTGTATCGGAAATCCTAAAGATATGCTCATGCGATATTGCTGTTGAATTGAATTTTATGGTTTAAGTGCGAAGAACATGATATTTAATCAATAGAGGTAGCACACAAAACTTTAAAAAAAGCCCATTTGGCCTGTAAAATCTGAAAGCATTCAGATTTTTTTTTTTTTTTATTTTTTACACCTGTCTGATTATACTGAAATGAGCTTTTGAAGTATTTTGATTATACTGAAATCAGCTTTTGAAGTAATTTATAGAATACTGTATTAGGCATAGTAAAATTTAGCACTTTTCTCTCTCACACACACACGCCCCCCCCACCCCCCAAAAAAACACTGATTTTTGTTTCCTTAGTTTATCACAAAAAACTCACGTACCCGTTTTAAAGATTTGAAATTTTCAAATTTATAAAACGTACTCTTCACTTTCTTTTAAACAAGAATGATTAAAATATTATCAAACGTACTTTTAGATTTTTTTTTGAACTAGCCGCGTTTTTTTTTAATTTAATGTTTTATTTATTATTATTACTTTTTTTTTAATTCGCAGATGGTTTTTCTCGCTGCGGTCAAAACTTTGACATCGGTTTTTTTTTTTAAACTATTTGCTCATAAGTCATTCAGCTCAGATTTTGCACACACACTCATTGGGGATGGCAACACAAACTAAAAGAAGAAAATAATTTACCTTATAGTTTCATGGGATATGAGATTAAATACTTTTCTTTACAAAATTCATCTGCAGTTTTATATCACGAAAATACAAGTGAAGGTGGCCAAATACCGAAATATATTAATTGAATTGTACTGTCAAAAGTATAAGCCGTTATGTTTATAATTTAATCAAGGACGTCCCACGCATTCATTATTCGAGCTATAAAATTGAAGAAATATAAATGTGACATAAAGAAAATTATTAAAATTTAAACCTTGTTCCCGAGAAATTATATGCCATTTTTTTCCTTAAGTTCGATAAATTTTATGAATTTTAAATAAAAACTTATTTCATTAAAAGATTTTTTTAACCTCTATTAAAATTAAGATGCTTAATGTCATTAGCAAGCTGTTTGCAAATGCTCAACAAAATAAAAACATCAAGTTCAAGCACGTTCTTTGTTCAATCCAAAGGGGCAGTAGCTCAGAAGGGCTATTAGTCTCAACACGGCCTTTTGTGGCGTTTCACTATAAATGGTTAATCACGTGTTAAATTGTTGTCACCAAATATTATAGCCCCGTGTTATATTTAAAGAGAGTAAATAATGAAGAATCTGCATAAATGTATATATGTCTCTCGCATTGTGAATAAAACAACGGTACCTAGAGCTATCAAATTTTGAACAATATAATTCTGTACCCGAGCATGGGCACCTGGACGCCGGAATTTTGAATTTCGAATTTGTTTTATTATCTGTTTCATATTTTGTACAACTTGGTTTAATCCTAGTCTACCGTACACGCGGGATTTGGCGACTTCTGGCGACATTATGATGAGCAGTAAACAAGTCATTTTGATGTTGGCGACAATTTTCAAAATCACGCCAAGGCCGTACCGTATACTAGGATTTCCCCCATAAAACTTAAACAAACTTTTTATAAAAGCTCAACCATTGTAAAGTGAGCAATGGCAACACTGTACGGAAAAAATATTTTTATAGCCAACGCGCGAGACTGTCTATCGCAAATTCTAAAGATATGCTGATTTTAAATATTGTGTATTTCATATTTTGTAAAGCTTATTTCATATTTCGTAAAATGAATTTTTGATTAAAAAACTCAAAAATATGAAAGCGAACAGTGGCAACCAGTAGGGAATGAAACATTTTTTTTTATCTCCAGCGCTCTTGACTGTCTTTAGGAAATTCTAAAGATATGCTGTTTTTAAATATTTTTAGCCCAAATGCTTTCGAAACCTGTATGTGTCTATAAATGGGGGGGGGAAGGTCCGTTTGGGTTAATATAAAATCTGAAATGTTTAAAACATTTTTTTTAAATTTATTTATTTATTTATTTTGTTTGCTTTGTTTCCCTGTGCAACAATCATTAAGACCATCAAGTTGAATAAATTACTTTTTTGCTAACTTTGATTTGGTTTACTTATAAGGTTTTTCTACTTCCTTCTTCACATGCCTTCGTGGTGTAGTGCACGCTCGACGCGTAACCGAGAGGTCCGTGGTTCGATTCCCGGTGAAAGCTCATTTTTCATTCTCCTGCTTCTAAAAACCTAATGACTCTACAAGTGGCGTCTGAACTAAAAGGTGATGGATGATGGTTCTCCACCACCACGATTTGGCGATTGCGCCCCTAATCCCCAGTCGCCCTTTAAACGGGGGAGTATATAAGGTATCTCTCCCACCTTCTTCGCATGCCTTCGTGGTGTAGTATTCAGCACATTCGACGCGTAACCGAGAGGTCCGTGGTTCGATTCCCGGCGAAGGCGTTGCTCATTTTTCATGTCCCCGGCTTCGAAATAACCTAGTGTCTCTACATACTGATAGGAGCGGGAAAATCAAGGGACACTGGTAGTCAGGACCTGTGTTCGATTTCAGGCGAACGGGCTGGCTGCATGGGCGTTTTCGTGATTTTCCTCACGTGTAACGTGTATACGAGCCAGTTTCCATTATAAATACCTCCACAAAGCCATTCCTTCCTTTAGGCAGATAGTCCTGTTGTGCTTTGCCATAATCAACTAAACCAAAAATCGTTTACTGCGTTCGTTTAAGGCGCATTAGCTGATGAATGAATTACAGTAGACGCCACTTAATATTATCACGGTTATTGTCATCATTCGGATATTTTTATCGAATTACCGAAGTCCCATCCGTTTGTATAAAAAAACATGGAAAATGCATCGCTTATTGTGACTGACAATCGGTTAATATTATCAAGATTATTTATCGAGTAATTTTTTTTGACTGACGTAAAGATGCCATACAAGGTATGTCTCCAAATAAAGTCAAAATAGATCCTAAAAATTGCAAAGCATAAGAAAAATGTCGTCAGGTAAAGGACTGTGTCGTAACACAACTTGTCTTTGTCACCCTTAGTTTGGCTTAAAATTCTGAACTCCTTTCGCCAGATCATTTTCAGAATCCTTTTGTTCTCTCGGTCCTTAAAAAAGATTCACCTGAAAACACCTAGGCTAAATAAACTTAAGTTGCTTTTTTTGTCATACTAATAAATTTTACATTTGCACGTTCTTTTCCACTGAATGAGAGATGCTGTCCGAATATTAAGGCTATAGCATCAGTCAATTAAATTCCAGGACAGTTTATAAATGAACTATAATATTAAAGACATTCTGAACAGTTACAAAAAAAATTTTTGCATTTTCTTAATAAAAATTCTGTGAAAGTACTTATTTATAGGTCTCTTGTTGCATTTGTATTAGATTACTTAAATTCCATAACTGTTTTGAAAGATATTTTTTCTCTTCCTGTAATGTTATCAAAATAGTCGTGGGCAAATCTGATCACATTGAGCGGCGCCTACAGTACTTGCGTTAGATTGTTGTCTTCTACAGACTTAGGTCTATTACAAACTCTCACTAGTCACTCTATTACAAACTATAAAGATCAAATGTTAATAATATATTGTATTTTATTAATTAACTAGAAATATCAAATGTTAATCATATGTTATATTTTATTAATTTATGTACACAAAAAATTTTTAAATTTTAGTCCAATACGTTGTTTACTTTTTTCATAAAATTGCATTTTACATTTTGTCTTAGCGAAATAAAAGCCCTCTTCTCAGTTTTCTCAAAAGTCATACTAATATGATTTAAATTCTCTCTTGGTCACCAATATTTAATAAAAATAAAAAGAAGTTGCAGGTGATATGTGTCATATTATCGATTATTTAACATAACGTTCTAAACTAGTAACACTTATTCAACAACTTAATTATGAAAAGCCATAATTTTCAATTTATAAAAGTATGAAATTTTTAAAACATTTAATTAATGTCCTCCCCTTTCTGGTAAGCGTTACTAATTTTACAAAATCAAAAGAAAAACATCATGAAAAACAAGACCTATATTTCTGAAAATTTCTGCTAATCATTACTTTTAGTTTATTAACATAACTGTTAAATAATAATTCAATTATTATAAAATATAAAATTCTGTTTCTGAATTACGATAAAATCTATTTTTAATAAAAAATATTTAAAAATATATAATAGCACACTTAAAATACATACCAAAATTATCTTGTGCTGTTGTTCGTTTTAAGACACAAAACGCGAAAAATAAAGAAATGCTTAATCCAAAAAGAAAATTTAAATCCATTTTCTCGGTTGCGATGATCACATTTTCTTCCCAGTTCACGCTTTAACAGCAGCAAAACACTTTCCCTCAGTTCTCAGCCATACACTTATCTCTTCTCTGAAGAAGGAGCCAATAATCGCCAAATCGCCAAAAGATCCGTTGATATAAACAAACTTTTTTAGCTTCGTTCTTTTTCTCAAGACAGTAAGGGCTTTCATGATTTATCATAAGAAACGTATTGTAGATATCGATGCGATATGAACTATTTTTTTTTTCCGTTACAAGAACAAGTAGCCTATCTTGCAACGTCGTTTTTTTTTTTTTTTTTAATCTTTTATTTCTAATGTATAGCTTATCGGTTGATACCATTGATTGGATACAAGTCATCAAATTTGATATCATAAAAACACACCAAAATTGATTGCTTTGTTGCTGTTTAAGTAAAAGATTATTTATGCAAAACGAGGCATTTAATATAACGGCAATAATTTTATGGTAGCGAAAAAAGGGAAAAATTTGTGTGTGCAGAGAATTAGGGCCGGCTTTACAAAACTGGAGGCCCGGGAGAAAAACTTGCTGTGAAGACCGTCCAACTTTTTGAATATAGTAGTTGCCCTTCGGTACGGCAGTCAGCGACGCTAGCCACTATGCCGGTTGGGCGGCAAAGTACATAGATATATTACATATTAACGTAATTTAATTATTTATCAATTAAATATTGAACTACATGAGTAAAATTAAAAATAAAAAGTGTTATCTCTTTCAAGCGAAAAAACTCAAACGGAAACCAACCTTGCAGTCAATCCGTTTGCCAGAGTTGTTGTGTAGCAAATTCACTTAATTATTTAAGTTATGACTTATTAAGAATTAATTTTATTATTATTCTAAATTTATGTTACACAACGTGTATTTTATTTAATATCTGTGCTATTTGTTTAATTAAAATTTTGGGTTTTGGGTAGTTAAGATCGGTACGTACTTTCCGCTCGTTACTCGTAAACGCAGTGAAACACACAATGGAATTGGGTGCTTTTCTATGTAATAATCTTGATTTTATATTACTTAAATTTACCCATTCTTAATTTATACCACTAGTAGCAGAAAAATTAGCTCTTTAATTTAAGATCACTTTCAAGAAGCTAGTTTTAACAGATTTTACGATACAGTAAATATTTAACTGAATTTTCCATTTTGCATTGTGTCGAAAGTGAAGGGGTAGGAATTGAAAAAAATGCAGTTTTCTTACACTTTTGCCCTCGCTGATGAGGGATTTCCGGTGTGGTCAGTTAAGGTTTGCCGGCTAGGCTTTTGCACGTGTTCCAAATTTTGGCAATTAGTTGGCAAGGTTTAAATTTGTGTTTAGTTCAACGCCTCGGAAAAAGGAGAAATTTTAGAGGAGTGTAAGGTGGAATTTGTCGTATTGGAATTTTCACCCTTTTAGCGGGTTTTGGCGTTTTATGGGATTCCTTCTTAACCAAAAGGCGTTGCAGGTGTTGCTCGTCCTCTCTTTTGGCCTCACTCTTTGCCTTTTTTCCTCCGTTATGCTTTTGGCTATCTCTTTTGAACTGCAATTGTGTCGCCTCAGCTAGGCGATGGGATACTTTAAACAGAGGTTCTCGTGACTATTGCCCGAGAACCAGAGAAAATATGCCTCCTCAGTGGTTTCAACAGAATCTCAACTAACGAAATGCTCGAGAAATCTAAGCATCCACTTAGTTGCTGTATCAAGGGTCCTTTTATGATCAACTACAGAAATACATAACAGTAGCGAACTTTGTTTCCATCCTGGCTTCTACTTTAAGTTCTACCTTAAGTTCATCCCTTCATTTTTGGATTCAAAAGTACTCCATTGTCAGCAGGATCCAAAAATTCAAACATCCTCCAAACTGAAGAATCAACTGTCCTTTATAATCATCTACAGGAATGTGTTTCTCCTCCACCTTCTACCTAAGATCATCGCCTTTCATCACGGACTGTTTTTATTCCACTTGACCATTGATACCAGCCAGAAGGGAAGATAAGTGTAGTTTTTTCTTTTTCTTTTTGTTTAGAAGCAATCTATCCTGTCAATAGCTATATTTACAGCCTTAAATAAATAAAAGAATAGTAATTATGGTTTAATTAAAATTTGTTTGCAATTTTTTTTAGGATTCTGAGGTGTTGAGGAATTAAATTTTAGTTTTATTTGATGAATACTGTCCTTGCTAAGATTAAATAAATTGTTAACTGAAATAGAATTGCTCCCGTTTTAATACTTTAAATTTTCCTAATGGTGATTACGGGTGATTTTATTGTAGCTCAGCTAATTGAACCTGAATAGTAGTATTCTTTTATTTTCTATGCAATAATAAGACGTAAATTTAGATTTGTTTCTAAATGGTAATATTCTTTAAATTAAGGTACAATAATAAAGAGAAGGAACCTTCACAGGTGTAAACAAATAGTTTGTTATGAATTTTTTACTAAAATGAAATAGCTGTTCTTACACTTAGTTAGCACATACAGAAATTTGATGTTTTATTTTGAAATCACTAAATTGTTAAAAACGCATATAAATGTATTAGAATTTTCTCAGGTTATTTTTTTCACTCCCTGGGGAGGGCTAATTTAATTTTATTATCTAATTGATAGTGTCACACTTGATCTATTTGAAATAAACACTAAAGTTCTCTTAAAATTTAATATCAATTATTGTGTTTTGGTTATGTTTAAGTTACACCTTTTGAGATGCATGATTTACAGTAAGTTTACGAGCATCAAGGTTCATGGGTTGTTTTGGTAAAATTCACAACTCAATGAAAATTTTTAACTGTTTAACTTTGAGGCAAATTGTTAACTTTGTTCCGTAGTATTCCTCCCAAAAGGCACTACGACCGAACAGAGCTCGCACTCAAATCAAACTACCAATATTCAGTGGTTTCAACAATTGGCCACTGATAGGGCATTAGACTTTGAAATAAGATTAAGTCGCAGAAATTACAGCAGAAAATAATATAAAAACTATTTAAATATTAAAAATAACGTAACAATTATGATAAAAATCAAAAAGTTGCTACAATTTAATCCGGAATTCGCGGATTTATTGGACATTACCGAAAATATCTAATTTTGGAGAAATTAGTTGTAATTTGTTAGTAAAATAAATCACAAATTAGATTTCGTGATAAAATGTATTGTCCTAATTTATTATTATTATTATTGTTATATAATCTTTTATAAATTGCAAATGTCTTATTCTTGTTATAATGAAATATTTTTATTACAAAACAAGGGAAATGATGCAGATTATTTGTCTGTCAAAGACCAATGATGTAAATTATTTGTCTGCTTAAAAGAAATTATGTTTACGTTCAAGGAACATCAGAGAGAGAGGGGAAATCCCATTTAGGTGCAAATATGCGAAGGAAATTCTTTACGGTGTTTTCTAAGAGAAAAAGATAAAAATGTAACATTACAGTGCAGTCATTTTTACATGATTTACGTAACAGGATTTAATATGATATTAGATTCGCAATAGGACCTTAAGAAGTGGACACGACAACAGAATTTCTCTGTTGATCGTACAGGCATAATCCCTCATCGTATTATCTGTACAGTTCTGTCCCTTTGTTCGACGCGCAGCGCTCCCGAAGACGGATCCGAAAGTCTTCGACCCTTCTTCCTCTGATATCAACAGTGGCGTAGCGAATATAACTGGTGCCCGGGGCACGAGACCCTTTTGGCGCCCGAAAAACACACAGCAATATAATATAAAGAATATACTCGTAATAAGAATATAATACAAATAATAATAAAATGCGGTATCTGCATTAATATACTTCTCTATAATATATTACGAATAGTTACTGCCTAACTACTACAAAATGTTATACAGGTTTTCGAGGTAAGTTTTATCCAGTTTTTCGGGATAACAGGCTCAGGTTAGGCTTTAAATTTGAGACAAAAATTCTAGTTAAAAAAATGAAGACTGGATTGGGAAATGTGTCTGTGTCAGTGGAAAAATCAGACATACCCATATCTAGAATTAATTTAAAAGATACTATTTATTTTACATATTTATATAACTGTTTTAAAAAACATACAATTTTTAAACAATGAAAGGTAATATACATTATATATTAAGTAGATATATTTATTAATAATAATATAGTAATATTATAATACATTAATACAATTCATTATTATGTATATATTTTTCTTGCCTTTGACGAAGCAAATTTATCAATTATTTCATCAAAGTCGATCATTTCAAATTTTTCTGCTTTCACGTTTCAAATTGTTAAGCCATTTAGACGATCTTGTCCTATCGTTGATCATAGATACGCCAAAATTAATTTTTATTAGCTGAACGAATGTTCACAGCTCCGTTCGTTCACGCTCGACTCCGGTTCGTTGAGTATTTAAAGAGCGACTTTTAGAATTGGAAAAACATTTTATCCGTACGCGATTATAAAGTTAAGAAGCTCTAATGGAGTTTCAAGTTCAGTTTCTTTTCTACTGCGGAGTAACATATTGCAGTCAGATACAGGGTCTCTATAATTAAAGAAACCTATTTCTATGCTGCCTACAGGCGAAATCGTTGATCAGATTTGTGCCGGTCTTAATGAAGAGATGAGGATTTCTTCCAGAATAAAAAAAGTAGTTACAAAAAGCGTCACCAGAGGCCATTTTACTTTGGAAATCTGTAATAAAAATGTAAATCTGTAGCTGTTATGAAACCTAGAAACATTTGCGGAGACTTTGTTTGCAATGTGTTTGTTGCTGACAACGAGACTGAGTTTACTGAATCGCACTCTGTTAGTAAAATTGTTTTACCAAAACAGTAATTCCGTAGTAGCTGCTCTACGGAAATTTCGGACCTTCAATGGGATTCTAAGAGGTCCAATTAAGTTGTTAAGTTGAAAACCTTTGGAAAATGATAATGAAATCTGAGGAAACAGGATCATTTTCTGTTCGTTCTGGAAGAGCAAGAAAACCTGTGTCTGCAAGTACAAGATGTTGCGCTTTAAGTCGTAGAAAACACAGCTTCAAACTTTCATGCTAGCACCAGTGTCTGTAATAACGTATAGCAAAGGCGCTAGATGGATCACGCTCTGTATAAGATCTTGTGGAATACCCTCCTACGTGGCGTTCCTTCACGCGTTGCACGGTGTGTTACGAATATTCTGAAGCGTCATTATACAGAACAACTTGTCATTAACCAACACTTTCGTAATGTGTGGCCTCCCCAATCCCCAGACCTCAATCCATGAGATTTTTGCTTTGAGGATATCTAAAACATTTGGTAAATCGTGACAATCCAAGAACTTTACTTGATCTTAAAGCCAGCATTTCGCGCTACGTCCTGCACATTTCCCAACACACACTTCGGTCACTTGTGGAGCATACTAGTATCTTGAGATTTCAGATGGTAACTGAAAATAATGGCCATCCTGTGAAACATGTTTTTTGTCGAAAATTTGTAAAATTATAAAACTACATTAAAGATGTGGCTAAACGTGTAATTTATTAATATAATGCCCTCTGTTGATGCTATTTGTAACGAATTTGTTCTTCGCTGAAAGAAATTCTCCTCCTTTCATTAAGTCCAGCACAAAATTTCATAATTTTCTGATCATTGTTTTCATTTATAGGCAGCTTTGAAATAGGGCTGTTTAATTACAGATGCCCTGTATTTCGACAGAGAGTTCTGATCAATTAAACTCTGTATTTTAAAATTCACTGAAATTTGTACGATTCTTTTCAAGATCATTATCAACATTATCCTTGTTTAATAATTTTTTAACGTTCAGTAAATATCCAAATTTGGAATTAAGATCACTTGGTCTTGTAAATTGTGTACTTATTTTTTGCTGCAGACGATCAGGAACGCTTTTCATAATGCGAGAAGTTTCACTTTCTGCGGAAAGGCCAACATCTGTAGGTTCTAGCCAATTCTCTGCGTATTCTTCGGCGTCTTCTAACACGAACTGCTGTATCAATAGCCCATTTTTCTCAAAAGGACTTGACATTTCCTATTGCCTCTTCACAGATCTGGTCTCGAATTTCTGCAAGTTCATTCGCTTATGATTCAAGATCATGCAAAGTTTTTCTAAAATTCATTTTAGGATCCTGTCATCTAGGCTGCATACGATGATATAACTTACATCTAAAAATCGCTTTCGCTTTAGAATTCTACTTCAACATTCAAACAAATAAAATAATCAAAGCTTCTTACCTGTCAGACGAGATCAATTCAATCCAATATTTTATCCAATTTTATTGACGACACAGACAATACATGACGACAAGAAAACACTTATAATTACAGTTATATATAGAGTTCGCTCTAACATTTCATGGTTCACCATTCTTCGCAGTCTCAATCGCAATTAATTCAACTCAAAAAAGAAGTCAGACGCACAGCGCCATCTGGCTCCTGTTATTTTAGTTTCTACACACTGCCCCCCGAATGACCAGGGGTTCATTCAGATTCACACTAATACAATTTTAAACAAAGGAATTTCTTACAATGTTCAATTCAAACTATTAAAACATATAAAAAAACTACACGTATTAACTAAATAAACGGAATCATTCATATTTAAACAATTTACAAAGTTACCTGTAACGAGGAATAACATGAATAGTAAACTGACAAATTTTAACATGTTAGCATTTGGGGAACCATTAAATCTCTTAATTAACATTTTCCTATTGACTAAATTACTATCGAAATTAAGCCTGGCAGGAGGTAAACTATTCACTTTGCGCTCTAAGAGCATATGAGCTGAAGTTAGAGGCACAGGTTCCTGTAATTCAGAATAAACATAAGTTAAGTTAAGAGAGTTGCAGCACCATTGGATTTTTGGGAGACGTAAAAGACTTTTACTGTTAAATGACTAATGAGAGTCCACAAGTTTTTGAGTTCAAGTTCCGATCGCTTAAAAGTTTTTGCGTTTCAGTCAAAATTTGAGAACACAGACCTCGACGAGTAATAAATCGTCGAAACGCAAGAAGAAATGTTTTTGCGGTCATGCTGCTAACAGTTTCTAAATGAAGAGCTCGTATTACTTCGGAAGTAAATATGACGATATAGTTTTTCACATCACTGTCTTTTGTATAAAGTGGTCCACCAAAGTCGATACCTAGTACAAAAAAAAGGAGGTAACTCTTCTGTTCGATTTACTGGTAAAAAGAGCAGTAACTTACACACTGTAACATTTATTTATATGTTAGATAAGTGGAAAGTAAATATAACAAGATCAGCTACACATTATTTATTATGCTACAAGCTACAACTAATGTTCTATACTACAGTTACAGTTATCATGCATTACAGTTACCGTTATCATAAATACTAAATTATAATTACATATGTGACATCTCCCTTTTTAACAGAAATAATAAAATTATACATACTCTTTTAAATAATAAGGTTTTTTAACAGTCCTACAAGATCGAGTAACGTAGTTATGTCCATTTACAGAATTAGGTGATACAACATTTCTTTCAGAATTTAGTGGCACAATACTTCTGTTATGTACAGGAGAATTTAAAGACAAGTTTAAATTTGGATTTAAAGTCAAATCTGAATTTGGATTTACAGGCAAATCTAAGGTTGGAGTACTCCTACTAATGTCAGGTTCATTTACATCGTCACCTTTGTCACTTTCATTCTCATAATTATTTTGCACTATGAAATTTTTTCGATTAGTTCCTTTAAGAATGTCTCTTCTGTTCCTTTCTATAATTCTTCCATCAGTTCTTATAATCCTGTACGAACGTGGTCTTTCTGCTTGTCCCATAATTTTTCCACTTTCCTTTAGATTTTTCCCTTTTTCATTTATGTACACATTATCTCCTATCTTGAGTGGTTTTAATGGTCTTGCACTTTTGTCATAATACTTCTTTTGTAAGGCTTGTCTCTTTAGTAATTGTTGTTTATGCTCTGCATGTTCTTTAGTTTGAATGAAATTCTCTTTTATAGGTACCAATCCATTCACTTTTCTTCCAAACATCAATTCTGAAGGTGATTTAATTTCAGCTGAAATAGGAGAATTACGATATTCCAGTAATACTAAATATGGATCCTTGTTGCCAATTACAGCTTTTTCTAACATATGCTTGACAGTTTGAATATGCCTTTCAACCATTCCATTCGATTGTGGGTAATTTGGACTTGAAGTTCTGGTTTCAAAGTTCCATCTTCTTGCAAATTCTTTAAATTTTTTGCTACTATATTGTGGACCATTATCAGAATACACTATTTTCGGGATACCATGCCTTGCAAAAAATGATTTCAGTTGTTTTATTACTGCTACACTTGACAAATCTTCCAAATGTCCAATTTCTACATATTTGCTAAAATAGTCTATAACTATTAAATAATCTCTACCTTGAAAATAGAAGAGGTCCGTTCCCAATACTTCCCATGGACCATTAGGTATCTCTTTACATATCATTGGTTCTTTACAATTGGCTTTTTGTAGACTCAAACATGTTGGACAATTAAGAACCAAATCTTCAATTTCTTTAGACATTCCTGGCCAATACAATATTTCTCTTGCTTTGTTCTTGCATTTTTCTACTCCTAAATGACCATAATGAATTTTACTTAACATATCTTTGCGTAAACTTTTAGGTACAACAACACAAGAATTCTTAAATATTAATCCATTTGCTTCCGATAATTCCTCTCTGAAGTTAAAATATGGTTTTGCAAGTTCTGGAACCATACATTTTGTATCTGGCCATCCAGTTTTAATTAATTTTCTTAAAACTTGTAGTTCTTCATCTTTACCTGTTTCTTGCTGAAAATTTTCCATTTTGTCTTTAGACACTGGTATACTTTCTACAACCATTCCAACATGGGCTTCTATGTCTCCTTCAAAAAAATCAGATCCTTTATCAGTAAATGATCTTGATAATGCATCAGCTATAAAAAGTTCTTTTCCTGGTTTATATTTTATCTCAAACTGATATGGCTGTAATCTTATACGCATTCTTTGTAATCTTACTGGACATTTATTTAATGGCTTCTTGAAAATTGTTTCTAATGGTTTATGATCACTTTCAACTATAAAACATTTACCAAATATATATTGGTGAAATTTCTCACATGCAAATACAATAGCTAAAGTTTCCTTTTCAATTTGAGCGTAATTCTTCTGTGTATCTGTTAATGCTTTAGATGCGTATGCCACTGGCAAATTATTCTGCAATAAGACAGCTCCTAGTCCTTCTTGAGATGCATCTACAGATAAAACTACAGGCATATTTATGTCATAATACTGCAAAACTGGTTTATTTACTAAGATATTTTTTAGTTTTCTAAATGTTTTTTCATGTACTGCATTCCAGTTCCAGACAACATGTTTTTTCAACAAATCTCTTAAACATGATGTCAATTCTGATACATTAGGTATAAATCTAGAAACATAAGTAATCATTCCTAGGAAAGTTTCTAATTCTTTAACATTTTTTGGTGTATTTATATTTATAATAGCCTTAATTTTATCTTCATCTGGTTTTAAACCATCTTTAGAAAATATATGTCCCATATATTTAACTTCATTCAACCCAATTTTGCATTTATTTAAATTAAATTTAACATTCTTTTCTCTGGCTCTTTCCAGCACCTTCTTTAACCTTAAATCATGTTCTTGTTTATCTTTTCCCCAAACTAATAAGTCATCTATATATATTTGCACTCCTTCTATGTCACTAAAAATTTCAGAAAAACTTCTATGAAAAACTTCTGGTGATGAACATAGTCCATATGGCAATCTTAAAAAACAATATCTACCAAATGGCGTATTAAATGTAGTTAGTTCACAACTTGAATCTGACAATTTAATTTGCCAAAATGCTTTGTTTGCATCTAAAATACTAAACACTTTTGCATTTGACATTTGAGATGAAATTTCTTCAAAGGTTGGTATGTGATAATGTTCTCTCAATATATTTTGGTTAAGGTACTGAGGATCTAAGCACACTCTTAAATTACCATCTTTTTTCCTTACTATAACTAATGAATTCACAAATTCTGTAGGTTTATTAACTTTCTTTATAATGCCATCTTTTTCCATTCTTGCCAGTTCCTTTTTTAATGGATTTAATAAACTAAGTGGAATTTTCCTACAGGGCTCTATTTTACCAACAGCTTCTGGTTTTAATTTAATGTGGTAGGTATAACCAGTTAAATTCCCAATTCCTTTAAATAAATCTTGATATCCATTTAATGACTCTGGTAACTTTTCACTAGATTCAGGATTTACTGTACATATCCTTTGCACCAGATTTAATTTTTGTAATGTAGGTAAACCTAAAATTGCTGGAACAGTTTTGTCACATGCTACTACTTGAAATTCTATTTCATCTTTGTCACCTTTAGATGTTTCACATAACAACTTGCATTTTCCAATTACATCAATTTTAGAACCATTGTAATTATTTAAAGTGACTTTTGATTCAGTCAAACACTTGTCTCTTAAATTTAATTGCTTAAATTTAGGCAATGGCAACACATTGCATTGAGCACCAGTATCCAACTTAACATATAAGTATTTAGATATGTTTACTTTTAGTTTTTCAAACCATTCTGTTTTCTTTTTAAAAAATGGATTTTTATCTTCTACTGATCCTAAAATATATTCATTATCATTATAATTCAATTCATTCTCTATATAATTTTGTAGACTACTAACACTTTTATTAGTACACATTTTAGAAAAGTGATTTTTCTTTTTACAGTAAAAGCAAATCTTATTATAAGCAGGACAGTTGTATAACTTATGAAAAGTTCCACATTTTCTACATGGTTTTGAATTATTGGACTTAATTCCTTGATAATTTGGAGATGATTTAATATTTTGTTGCTTTTGTGGTAAATAAAATTTTCTCTTACAAGACTGACTTCTTTCTTCTGGAGGTGAAGCTTTATTCCGTTTTATCACTTCTATTTTATTTTCTTCAGTTAAAGTTTTCAACTGAACTTCTGCTAATTCAGCAGCTTTACACATTTTAATGCATTTTTCCAATGTTAACTGATCTTCTCTCAATAGCCTATCTTTAAGATTTTTATTTAAAATTCCACTTATGATTCTATCCCTAATTAAACTATCTTTTAATTCTGCAAATCCACAGTTACTACTTAATTTCTTTAACTCTGTTAAGAAATCATCAAACGATTCACCTACATGTTGTGTTCGAGAGAAAAATATATGCCTATCAACACTTTCGTTTGCTTTCGGTATGCAGTAATTTTCGAAAGCTTCAATTACTTTGTCAACATCTTTCTTATCTTTCTCATTTAAATCAAAAGTATTAAACTTTTCAAGCGCTTCTTCACCAATAACATGCAATAAAATAGCTACTTTAATTTCAGGCGATTTAGTATGACCACCGGACGCTAACATATAAATCTGAAATTTTTGTTTCCATTTCTTCCAGTTTTCACTTATATTACCTTCAAAACTTAGGTTATTTGGTGGCTTTAATCCGTCCATATTTAATTTAAGACTTTAGATAGTCTAAATATACGTATTTATAGCCACTTCAATGAAAATAAATAACGAACTTACCAACCACGAAGTTTCGATTTTGTTGTAAACAAATTCTAATCATACAGCAACACTGAGGATACTTTCAAGGTTATAAATGACTTGTGTGGTTCTTCATAATTCTTTTTAGCTCCGGCTGCGCCATGTAACATTTATTTATATGTTAGATAAGTGGAAAGTAAATATAACAAGATCAGCTACACATTATTTATTATGCTACAAGCTACAACTAATGTTCTATACTACAGTTACAGTTATCATGCATTACAGTTACCGTTATCATAAATACTAAATTATAATTACATATGTGACACACACCAGGAGGTGAATTGAATCGTTTGCACAAAATACATTTTCTTAGTATATTTTTAACAGTTTGTCTTCCTTTAATTATCCAGTATCTTTCGCATATTTCTATCAAAGTTTCAGAAATTCCACCGTGAAATACTTTGCTGTGTGCATCCCACACAATCAAATTTACGAAAGGATGTTTTGCAAGCGTAATAATTCGATGATTTAGAAGGTAGGTAAGTTTTGACTTCTGGAGTCTTCCACCAACATGCATTAGCCCATCCTCATTAAGAAAGGGATTTAGTTCCAAAATAGACGAGGTCTTTGAAATTGTTTTGCCCTGTGTTAAACAGGACAGCTCTTCAGCAAAAAACTTCTCTTTGAACTGTTTTTATCCAAATCATTTCTGCATCATTAAGTTCTTTAGCGTTTAGCTCTTTGCATCGCTTGGTTTTATTTCTTCTGTTGTATGTGAATCGGAGTCCCCAACTGGTAACCCGGTATAATTTCCTCACACTACTGTATTTATTAAATTCTAGTAAAGATGCCGCATTCGACTGAACTTCGCATACAAACGACGATGTTTCTTCCAATTTAGTTCTTTTTTCGCAATATACTTCAGGAGATATTTCTGGACAAATTTCATAATTAAAGCTCTTTGGCCACTCCTTTTTCTTCCATCGAAGCCATTCCGGACCTTGCAGCCAAATAGGATTGGACATAAACTTTTCTACAGTCGTTCCTCGATACGTAATCTGCAGGATTATTCTTCCCTTTACAGCAGTCTCTCCCAAAGTGGGCGTTTGAGACCTAGAGGGGGGCGTTAAGGGGCCCAGAAATAAATGTGGGCGTTGACGTGGGTTAGGGGGCGATGGCAGATTTGTAATTTGATTAACTTTACATTTTAAATTTCACTAGAATTAAAACCTACCTACTACATAATAACGAATACTTAGTTTATATTTCTACCCTGTATGATGGTATAAAAACTTAAAATACTTAACATAGATTTCGTAGGATAGCCCGCACGCCGTATGCGCGTACGTTGTAAAATGACGAAAAGCATACAGCTGTGTAAATGCATGAACCGCCAAATGTGGCAAACATTCCGGGGGGGAAAGACTAACTGCGGGAGCCGGTGCACTTATGATGTTGTGCTCCGTAGACGTGCATATTCACGAAGCCTACAGACCTTTTTCCTACGGTCTGCTCTCATTGGACGAAATATCTGCTTGGCGGTCATATTTGGAATAGTGAGTTATCGCCTTGCAGTCTTCGTAATTAACGCCAAACGTACCTTGTGGGTTTTCCAGTAAAGCGAGGAGAAACAGCGTTTATTTCATTCGATAACATTTTTATTTTATGAATGAAAGCTAAGGGGAATTGTGTGGAATATATTTTAACGCCAAACGTACCTTGTGGGTTTTCCAGTAAAGCGAGGAGAAACAGCGTTTATTTCATTCGATAATATTTTTATTTTATGAATGAAAGCTAAGGGTAATTGTGTGGAATATATTTTAAATAACCTACTGATCTTATTAATAGTTTATTTGTATTTCGTTAAAGAATGAATTTAAACTGTTAAAAGTACCATAATTGTTTTGCAAGAAAAGGTATTTACATGGAAATGGGATATGTGCTTTTTTCGTCATTTCTTTTAGAGAGAGTCTGTTATGTAAATTTACATAGCGCATTTATAATACAAATAAAAGAATATTAAAAAAATAAACCAAATGAAAACATTCTATAAACATTTAAGGGCGTCTGATACCTATTCGTTCTACTTAAATTATGAGTAAGTATAACTAAATTATATTTTATTCCATTATGCGCTATTTCTATTGTAACGCTTTTCGGGATCTTGGATCGTAATCTTGCAACTAATATCTACTACAAAGAGTACAAACCAGTAAATAAAAATGAAAAAAATTACCCTTAACAAAAAGAGAGAAAATAAAAGTGTTAAATTTTTAACTCTGTACCCGAAGGCGAAAAAACCAATAATAACAAAGTCATAAGGTGAGGATAAAAACAAAAATAAGTCCGTGCAGTTAGAGTTTGTAAAAGATACGAACGGGATTAGAAACCCCGATCTAGAAGTCCAAGAATTTTTTTTCGTGCTCTGTACCGTTGAACTGCGCTTCCTTCTCCGACTTTCACACGCTTTTCGGTACGCCATGCTGATATACAAATAGCTAAGGAGCCTTACAAATAGCAAAGGTGATGAAACAAAAGTCGCCAAGCACAAGATTCTGTAACCCTACTTTTCCTGTTTCAACCAATCAGAGTAAACAATAGCAGAAACGGTCTGTAGGCTTTGTGAATATGCCGTAGACGTACTGTCGGTTTTCGTTTGGAGAAACCTTCAGCGCTTTTACGCATGCGTCAGGTCTGCTTCGAGTTCATTAAAATAGGGTTGAGACAAAAGAGAAATGTTTACTTAACATGCGTGCTTCCATGCTTCTGAAAGACCGGTCTGAGGAAAAAGACCATCTCAGCGTATCGCCCCTTTTCAGAATAGAATCGTCGACAGGTGGCGGTTTTGCAATACGAAAACGGACTGTACGTGGTAGCAATAAGCTGGTTCATCGATACTTGTCCTAACTTGTTCAGTACGAGAGCGTCGAAAGAGATAAACGAGTTTGTGCGTGTTTCTCTTATTCCTGTCGGTGCTTGCTGTATTTAAATCCTATATAAAAGCTCGTAATTTTTCTTATATTTTCATTAGTGGTTTCGCGCGCTATCTTTAAACTAGTATTTAAGTTCAACACTTTATTTACATATTTTTGAAAAAAAAAAGCCATGTCGCAAGCAAAAAAGAAGAAACGGCAATACAGTGCAGAATACATTAAATATGGATTCATAGAAAATTCGACAAACCCATCTTTGCCTTTGTGCCTTCTTTGTTCAAAAACATTTTCAAACGAAGCGATGAAGCCTTCAAGACTTCAAGATCATTTAAATAAAATGCATCCAGATAAGAAGGACAAAAATGTAGCCTATTTTCAAGATCTGGAAAAGAAGCATAATGCTCAGCCAAGTGTATCGAAACTTTTTTCGATGACTGCTAAGCCAGACGATGACGGACTTCGAGCTTCATACAATATCTCTCTGTTAATTGCTCAAACAGGTAAAGCACACACTATCGGAGAAATGCCGACGATAAAAGAAGACTAATTCCGGCGATAAAAGAAGTTATAACTACTGTGCTCCATAAACCGGCGGCAGATATAATTCGAAAAATTCCTTTGAGCAATAATTCTGTGCAAAGACGAATTGATGAAATGGCTGAAAACATTGAAGAGTCATTGTGCAATCATCTGAAGACTAGTCAATTTTCAATTCAGTTGGATGAGTCCACTTTACCAACTAATGAAGCATTGTTGTTGTCTTACGTGAGGTTCATTAAAGATGAAAAAATATGTCAAGAACTTTTATTTGCTAAAAATTTACAGACAGACACAAAAGGAGAAACCATATTTAAAACACTGGAAAAGTTTTGTGATGGAAAAGGAATTCCCTTGAAGAATATTATATCAGCTGCTACAGATGGTGCTCCAGCTATGACAGGGTCTCAGAAAGGCTTCATGTCGTACTTAAAAAACAAAATTCCTGATGTGATTGCTGTACATTGCGTTATACATCAACAGCATTTAGTTGCTAGAAATTTAACTAAACGACTGTTTCAATCATTGCAACATGTCATCAGAGCAGTCAATAAAATCCGAAACAACTCTTTAAATGACAGATTATTTAATCAGCTTTGTGTTGCTAATGATGAAGATTTCAACAGATTGATCTTTCACATATAAATGCGTTAGCTTTCAAAAGGAAATGGTCTGACTTGTTTTTACAATCTGTTTGACTCTGTCATAGAGTTCTTGGAAAACAAAGACACAGCATTGCGCGAAAACCTCATCACATCAAAGAATGATATCGCATACCTGACAGACCTTTATACATTGTTTAATGATATGAATCTCCAACTTCAAGGCGATGACTTGAACTTAATAAAAACAAAAAATATCGTCGCTGCTTTCGTAGCCAAGCTGCTCTTACACAAGAAGAATATCGACAGACGTCAGTTCCATAATTTTCCCAATTTATCAGTATCCTGCAACAACGACGACTTGCTCGTCTACTGCCAACAAATGGAAAATCTTCACAATGATTTCATTGAAAGATTCCAGGACATTTTGAAATTGGAAATACCAGACTGGGTGTTAGATCCTTTTTCAAAAGTCAACATAGCAATATCACCCCAGTTGAAAGAAGAACTTATGACAACGAACGAGGAAATAAAAAGCAAATTTAAAAATGGCTACCAACAATTTTGGCTACAAAAGTCAATTCCGCAGTTGTACCCTAGATTGTGGTCGATCATTCAACAGTTTTTGATATCATTCTCATCGTCATATTTGTGTGAACGTGGATTCAGCGCTGTGACATAGCTGCTTACTAAAAAGAGAAATCATTTGCAAGTTACCAAACGCGGCGACTCAGAAACAGTCGTATAATGTTTTTGAGTAAAATCGAACCTGATATCAACAAACTTGTTAAAAATCATCAAATTCATCCATCCCATTAGATTAGTTTAAAAACTAAAATTGATTACCTATCTATATTGTTTCTTTTAATTTGATTAAAATATATTATTAATATTATAAAGTTGCGTTTTAATTGCTCTCACTGGTAAAAGTTTCTAGTTTAGAATGTAAGTTTAAACACCAGAACCAACTAATATAGCACACTATAACTAAATTAATTAAAGTAATGGTTTTTAAGTTTTAGGAGTATGTAAAAAATGGGGGGGCGATGAAAAATAATTGATTTTCAAAGGGGGCGGCAGAAGAAATAAGTTTGAGAAACACTGCTTTACAGTGATGCCAATCAGCAGGATCAGTTCTAGATTGGATTTCGGATACTCGATTCTATACAAAAGGTTTCCATTTTGAAGCTTTCCCTTTAATCCAGTGAAGAACGATTAAGGAATCACTCCATAAATATACGTTAGAAACAGGAAATTTAAAATTTGTTTTCAAATATTGGAAAAGCCTAGAAGTAATAACAGCTCCCATTAGTTCAAGCCTCGGTAGTGTCAACCGTTTCAGTGGCGCAATTGTAGATTTCGCAGTGATGAAACTCGTGTAAATACAATCGTTACTTAACACATAACGAAAGTAAGCAACTGCTCCGAAAGCTTTAGGACTAGCGTCTGAAAATATATGCAGTTCTAATTCTTTTACTAAATTCAAAGGACAGGAGAAATACTTTCGATTGTCAAATCTTTCAAGAGAGGAATCTGAAAGCACCAGTTTTCTCATTTTTCCTTCAGTGCAGTCGATAATTCATCGTCCCATCCTAATCCAAGTTCCCATATTTCTTGCATTAATAATTTTATGAGAACAATAAATAGTGAAGCTATTCCCACGGGATCAAATAACTTCGACGCCGTTTGAAGTACACTACGTTTTGAATTCTTCAAATTATCAATCATGTCAAGAAGAGGATTCACATCTAATTTAAACGTATCTTCCTCCGTGTTCCATATTATGCCTAAAACCTTCAAAGGACGCTCGTTAGCTTCCCTTACATCAGACATACCTTTTTCGTGCCATAAATTTCTCAACTCAGTTTTAAACTTTCTTAAATTCATATTTGCATCTTTCAAAATTTTTACAGCACTCTGCGAAAGTTCTAAAGGTTTCTCTATGGTATTTGCTCCGTAAAAAAGATCATCCACATAAAGTGCCGGGTTAAGCATTTGAAAAGTTTCGCTTTGGTCATGTTTATATTTTTGTATGTGGTATTTAACAGTGGCAGCAAGGTTAAACGGGCTTGATGTCACTCCAAAGGGTACGAGAGTCATTCGTGAAATTTTGTAAGTTTTCGAATCATTTTCATCTGGAAACCAAAAAAATCGTAAATAATCTCTATCCTCTTCCGCTATTCCTATGGTAAAAAATGCTCCTTGAATATCACTGCTGAATGAGTATTCATATTCGGGAAATCGTAAAATTACATCTAAAATTATGGGATTCAACGGTGGCCCAGAATTCAGACATTTATTAAGAGACTTGCACCCTTTGACGATTCATCAAAAACCAATCTAACTTTTGTAGTGTCTCTATCCGATCTTACAACAGCTGAATGAGGCATATAATAATTCCCTTCTAAGCCGGAAGGACATTCCTCGACGATATTCAGCTTTAATTGCTCCTTAACTATGTTCTTATATTCACTACAAACCCAATTAGTTTCTTTCATTTTTACCCTCATGTTGTTAAATCTTCGATTTGCTACCCCGAAGTTGTTGCACAAGTTTTCTCGTTTTCCTTCCCAGAATTGTTGTTGGATTTCCTAGTTGTATACATTCCATTTTCATACTTTAAATTATTTTCGAATTGAGAAATAAATTCCTCATTAAATTTGAAATTACAACTGTCTGTATCATCTATCCCCATTGAATCTAACTTCCAAAATTTTGTTAGGTTTTCATTCAATGTGGCGCAACATTCAGTTTTCATAATAGAAATATTCTGATTCGAATTTAAATCTGATGGAGAAATTTGACCCTGAACAACCCTTCCGAACAGAGTATCAATCAAATACAAAGATTTGTTTAATCGTTCCTTTTCTCCTGAATGAATATCCTAAAAGTATTGTGCTCCAATAAGCAGAGACAATTCATTCCCTAACGATTTACTTATGTTTGACAATGAAATGTTCTTTTTCATAAGTAACTGCTTTTTAGTTTACCATGTGATACTAAAACTGCGATCCAGAAATACAGTCAGTCAATAGCACTTCAATTGTTATTTTCTTTTCCGGATCACTTGAATTACAAAGGGTAAACCGGACTACATCATATGTTTTCTGTATTGGCACTCTAATTATTAGGATTTCTTGCCTAATAATCGGTAATTTCATTTCTACTGCTAATTCTTTTTTCAAAAAACATCTCTGCGACGCATTATCCAATAAAATATTTATCTCTTTATTTTTGGAACTACCTATTAATACTGCTGAGCAAGTTTCAAGTAGTATTTCGCAATCACATTCATTCAACCGATGAGAGAAACTTTTTCACGTCGCCGCTGTGACCAGACTCCAATGGGGGGGAGGGAGCCATGGCGGGTTCATCGCAGACCAATTCGTTATGCAACCAGCATTTACAAATTCCACAACCATTTTTTACTTTGCATTGCGTATATACATGTCCTTTAGAGGAATAACACATACCATTTTTCCTAAGGGATAATTTTCGCTGTTCGATTGATAAGGGACGAGAGACGGAATCATGATCAATTTTAGGTTTTGTACAAAATGTACATTTTTTCACATCAACAACAAATGCAGAAGATGTAGGAAAGTTTGAATTTAATTTATTTTTCCCGCTATAATCTACTTCGTTTTTATTAAACCTTCCATATTTTTGATTAGGTTTTTGTATCGGATTAAATTTAGTTTCCAATCGCACATTTGAAGTGCTTAAATTAAAATCTCTACTTAATTGCTCGTTACGTTCGCGACACTGAATTTCTATCTTCAAAAACTCCAATAAATCAGATATTTCGTTTTCGTTTTTTGAGTGTGTTCTGCGAGAAAATTCTAAGGATAAATCTTTGGATATCAGTTTTAACAACACTGGATGCAATAGACAACTATAATTGTTACGATTTATTCCGTTATTTTCTAATCCTCGAATAAGTGTTTCGCATTCTGAATAAAGTCTAGGCATCGATACAATATCGTATGATTTTTGTACTGGTCTTATGCTTAAAAGTCTTGACATATGTGCATCTATAATAATATCTTTTCGGCCAAATCGTTCTTTTAGTATGTTCAAGGCAATTTCATAGTTTTCAGAGCTCAAGGCTAAACCGCGTATAGCCACCTCAGCTTTGTCTGCTAAGTACGATTTTAAATAACTAAACTTCTCTACATTACTAAGTGAATAACTACTTGAAATTGAGAATAAAATTCATTAAACCTTAATATATTGCCATCGTATTTAGATATCTGCAACCGTGGAAATTTTACTGTGTTTTATTGCTCACTTTTGGTTTCTACTACATTCGTTCTTTCAATTTTTTGAATTTCGTTTTCTCTCGTTTTCGGATTCTATTCGCACGAATTTTCCACTTAATAATATTATCTTTGTATTCTTGCTGTTTTTCAATTTCTTTTTCTATTTCGTCAGTTTCGCACAGTTTTAGAATTTCATCATCAAGATGCATCAAATTTGTTTCCTTATTTAAACGTTTCGCTAAAAGTTCGTCAATTAAATCTACTGACCTTTCATCTTTATTTATTTCGCTTTCTAATAATTTCATAGTCTCAGTTGCCGCTCGTCTGACAGGGCCTCTAATTTTTTTCAAAGTTTCAATACTCATTTTAGCAATCTAAATTATTCAATTCGCTAAATATATTTATTCACTTCGCATAGTTCGCTTATCTAAAGACCCAATTCTGGGTTATTGCGGAACCATAAAAAGTGATGGGACACTTGTGCTTAAAAATACAATTGTTTAGAACGGAGCAAAAAATGGCTCACATAAGTGATGGGACACCATTAGCAAAGCTGTATGTAAGTAAAGCGTCGGCACTTCAATGGGAGAAATTGCGCCTTGAAACGACCGCAGCGCTCGTAGCGGTGGCGATGTGGAAACACAATCAGTAAAACTGCGCATGCTCCTTTTCTTTTCAGTCATTGGTTGTTTTGATTTGGTTGTTTGTTTGATTCTACCGAAATCTTGTTAGCTTCTAACGTGCTTTCAACACGGTATACTGCTAGTTCAACTGGTATTCTGGATTTCTTCCTTTTACGGAACACCAGCGATCCGCTGGATGTAACCGTACTTGATGAACTATCTTCAGACCACAACCCAGTTCGAATGAACTTGGATATCAGCAGATATACTACACCAGACACAAGAGCCGTTATCACTGACTGGCAATTATATGCCAAAGCTCTAAACAACATTCAATACACAATCCCAGCATTACACTCAGGTAACGCCATTGATAGTTTTGTCGAGGAGTTCACTGCAAAAATTAAAAAAGCATATGATGACTCTCAAAAAAGGATTCCCTTCAGGAAAAAACCAAGATCACGTGAACTGTCCACTCTTACTAAACAAAGAAATGCTGCACGTAGGCTCTTTCAAAGGACAAGGAACCCCTTGGATAAGCACCGCCTAAATCGTCTTAATGCTGCTGTCAGGTCTCTTACATATAAAGAATCACAACTCCACTGGACTAACTACATTAACTCGCTCTCTGCTGAGGATACCTCCCTGTGGAAAGCTGTTAATAGACTCACGAAATGCTACAGGAAAATTCCGCCCCTTAACGGCCCTAATAGGATCCATTACACGGACGCTGAGAAGGCAGAACTGCTCGCACAGATTCTGGAGTCTCAGTTTCGTCCCAACGACATACATGACACTGATACTGAACAACAGATTAATGAATTCCATTCCAACTTCACAACAATACCACACACAAACATCATT
>KK113258.1:85832-156020 GCA_000611955.2 Stegodyphus mimosarum | reverse complement strand
ATATATATTATATATATTCATAATGAAAGTAATTAAAAGTAATTGAATTGTAATATGGAGAGTTTTCTTTTTATAATTTACATGTATGTCTTGAATTAAAAAAAAAGGAATACATTAAAAACAGTCTCCATTTATAAACAAAGTGAAGAGGAGGAAATAAAAAAAAAATGTTTTTTGAACTACCAAACTAACGTACTGAGAAAAAGAATACCTCTTTCTCAAACTTTACTTCTGTAAATTTATATTAAAAATTGTAAAGCAAGTTCTAATGACAATTACAAATCCTTTTGATTTTTTAGCTAAATTTTGAGGATTAGAAAATTATTCAGATTATGACAAAGCATTATTCATGATTCTGCCTAAGAGGAAGGATGTTTTAATGGAGAACTTCCTAAGAGCAACTAGCAGATATTTATGTTTTACATATGAATAACCATGAAAATTCCTATGTAACCGGCCCATTGACAGAGACTCAAACCTGGGTTGAACAACCAATGTTCAGCTAATTTTTTTTTTGGCGGGAGGGGGCGAGTGAAAAATAAAGTGACGTGCCTATCCTGCCATTCATTCCCCCAAAAAGGAAAAATATATTCCTTTAAAAATTATTGAAATTAAGATAAAAATTAAAAAAAAACCCAATTCAATACGTAATCATATATATAATCATCATAATAATTTCAGTCATAAAAGAAAGAAAATAATATGGTAGCCCATAAGTGGATGAATCATCACACTAACCATACAGTACCTTTAATCTGCTTTTCAAATTGTAACAGTATATTGCTTATCAGTGCAACCGATAGAGGTATACTATATAAAGTACTTGCTGATAAAATATCTGACATTTGGATTGCAGCTTCCAAGCAGCAAATTTGTTGTTATTTATTAATAACAATACTATAATATACCACTAGTGTACTGATGAGCAATTTAATGAGAGAAGGTTGGCATTCCGTCATGTTGCATTATGCATCTGCAACAAATGAATATCGTAGAAAGGCACAGGACTGAGAACTCATAAAAACTTTTACTTTACATCAGACATTAGAGCTTCTAATGGGTATGACTAGAAATCTTGGTGCATTTGATCATGGCCAGATTGTCAGGGTTAGACATAAAGGACGCTTAATCTCCATACTCATGCCGATGTCAAGCTTTTCACAAGCCATCATGTTAATAGTCTGTTGAGTATGTGGATTTTAATAAAATCACCATTTCCAAAATAAACTGTCATGGGATTAAACCTGTGAATGAAAAGCTTTGCAGTGGGGTAGTTCAGTAACAGCAGAGAGACAAGCTCCAGTACAGCAGATTTACCCACCAAATCAATGTTGGAGAACAATGAAGTGCGAGCAGTCATACAATTCAGAATGAACTCTTCACTATGAGGTATAGGAGCAGTCATCCAACTCAGATATCTCTGCTCACCAACTGTCACAAGACACAAAAACTAACATACAGATAAAGAAAGACAGCTCTGCAGCATGGAAAGAAATCAGATAGACTAATGAGCATAGATACCAGCTGGTACAATCCAATTTCAAGGTATAAGTATGTTGTAAATCCTATGATGGATCCTCTTGGAAGCAAGTTACAGTTCAGGTGGGTGGGTATCCTTGTTGTGGATACCATTTACTTAGGTTCTTTGAGGCCTTTGCTATTATCCTTTATAAGCGAATGATACAGAGATATATTGTAAAATCATGTGCATTTATTTGTTTGCCTACAGCTCTCTTCAGAAGACTCATACTTACAGAAAATCAATGTACTAGCTCAATGTTTTTGAACTGTTGCCAATGATTCAAGGATAACTCCATGGACACACCTGGTCTGCAAAGCTCATCTGATCTCAATCCTACTGAACACACATGAAATTTTATTGAGATTTGTGTACACTAGGTCTTGATACAACCAATCTTCATGCGTTGTGAGAGGCGGTGTAACAGACATATATAAAACAATATGGCTTCCAAATGCTTCCATTATTTTAGAGAATTCATGCTATATCACAATGCTGCGATTAACAGAGTATAAAGTGTGCTAACTAAGTAGGATCTCTCATTAAAATTCAACTTCTCATTAATATTCTTTTATACAATGTTTCTTGAACTTTATCTTTCTGCAAACATTCTACATAAAAGAACTTTGAACAATCATCCTAGAATCAGATTACTTTTGTTTTCTTAAAAAAGTATTTATTTTAAAATTGTAATTCAATTTAAGTGACTTTTTAAATTAAAGCTTTTTATAGGTTCAGTCACTAAAAGAATGCAAAAAATAATTTTTCTTAAGAAAGCAAACTTCAGTGAAGACTGTACTATGTTTTCTCAAAAATAATCAAAAGATTAAATTATTCTTCAAATTTCTATTTTCCAACCTCATTTTTTTAGCCCAAAGGAGCGCTACCCAATAAGGGCTATTAGTCTTGAAATGGCATTTTGCATCAGTTCACTAAAAACAGCATATCACGTTTTGAATTGTTGCCATAAAATATTATTGCCTGTATTATATTTAACCTTCCAGCATGCGCGTTTGCGACAAATTCAGTTTTTAATGTACATGTTTTGCATATCGAAGCTGAGATTGAAGTCATCGAATCTGAAGGTCATTTCTATTTCTCCTTTCTACCCTTCCCCACATCATGGAATGTGCCAACAGGAAGTCATTTCACTTTCCTTTTTTTTTTTTACTGGGCTTTTGTGCTACATGACTATTTTCGTAAAAGTTACAACACGCGCGTGGTCGTGGGTGAAAATTCGGAAAATATTTTTTTCTCAGATATTTTGCAATTTTGTGTTAATAATTGCCTTGTGTTATTTTAATTTGTATACATTCGGCTCTGTAATTTTTATATCAGTTTTTATAGCAAAAAAATATGTACAACCAGCTGATTTTGCTCGCATTCTTCAAGAATTATCTGATGAAGAAAAGGAAGACAAGGAAACCTTTGGATATAAGAACAATAGCGATTTGAGAGAGGAAAATATAGAGATAAATAATATCAGCATTGAATCTGAACAATATATTTCAGATGATGATGATATGGTCTATATTGGTAAGGATAAATTTTCTAAGTGGCGAAAACAGAAGTATGCAAACTGCTCAAAGACGAAAAAGATGAATATTGTGAAATTGTTACCAGGCCTAAAACACTATGCCAAGGATATAGAGGATGAAGTAGGATACTTTTTGAAAATCATTGATATAAATATGCTTGATGAAATTTTGGAATGTACAAATAAATATATAAGTTTGCTAAAAGGAAAATACTCAAGAGATAGAGACTGCATGGTTACTTCAAGACTGGAAATGATGGCATATTTTGGATTGTTATATATGATAGGAATAAAAAAAGAACACCATGTAAATGTAAAAGAATTGTTCTGAAGCGATGGCACTAGAAAATATAATAAAATATAATTATTAAATAATAAATTTTGAATGTGATATCATTTGCATTTTGCAATAATAAGGTTAATATTTTATTTCTTAACAAATTTATCTTCAATATTCCCTCATTTCTGTCATTTTTCGTCACGAAAACAGTAAAATAACAGATGTCGTAAAAAATATAACGCACACATGCTCACGTAAAATTGCAAAGCGCGTTTGCTGGAAGTTTAAAGAAATTAAATAATGAAGAATCTGCATGAATGTATGCATGTTTCTTGCATTGTGAAAAAATTATGGTACCTAGAGCCATCAAATTTTGAATAACATAATCCTACACCCACAAATGAGCACCTGAAAGCCCGACTTTTGAATTTGTTCTATTGACTATTTCATATTTTCTAAAACAAAAAGAAGTTTTGATTATCCACAGCAAGCAATGGTAATACTGAATGGGGGGGAAGGAAAAAAACCCCATTTTTATCTTAAGCACATGAGACTGTCTATCAGAAATTCTAAAGATATGCTGTTTTAAAATATTTTTAGCCTACAGGGGCATAAACTCAAATGCTCTCGAAACATGTATTTGTGTAAATGGGGAGCGGGGGAATTCCACCTCTTTGGGCATAATATAAAATCTGTAAAATTTCAGACATAAAAAAAAAGTAGCATATTCATTTTTATAATGTTTTTTTGCCATCCTTGTTGACATGGTGCTTGGTGGAGACTGATTATTAATTTGGAATCAAGGATAAGTAAGGCTTATTTGTAAAAGTATACCACATATTCAGAACATTTTGGAAGAACACTTGTTTAGTGCAATATTTTGTGTTTAAATCGACAAGGTTTTCATATATATATATTTCTTTTTATAATTAAAAATTTGACAATAAATAACGGTACTACAACAAAATACATATGCAATACTCAGAATAAAATATAATTAGAAAGTCACGGTACCCTTTCCTTATATAGATTAATCACAATCTGATAAATTGCACTTTCAACTAAATATTCTTTCAAGATAGAAAATAATGCCAAGTTCACATTATTTCAGGCATCTGGTTTTCAGACATGTATTTAATGGAAAAAAAAATACTTACATAAAAATAAGCAATCAAAGTCTAAAATGTAAATGTACTGAAACACAGGTACTATTGACCTATGCCATTAAAATTTAATTTGTTAAAAAGAGAGGGAGGGAGATCTAAAATATTACATTCATTATAGTAAATAAAGTACATTAATACCCTTAAAATTCAGTCTAGTGCATTAGAAACAATACAGTTTCTATAACAAGAAGTTTTTTCTTAATTTCAAGGTATAGCCTCCTATCAAAGCATGACCCAGTCATCAGAATTCTTGGTTTGATTTTGCTGCTGTCGATTACGGATGATTTCAAGCTGTCTTTTAAGATTCTGTCGAAGTTGAAGAAGACCTTCCTAGAATTATGAAATATATTTTGAGAATTCAGTTCAAATATGTTCAAAATATCCGAAGTGATATTTAGAAAGTGGAATGATGACGCTAGCTCTCAGAAAAATCAACAATATTAATGTGGAAAGAACTAAATTATCTGGATTAAAATTTTTTTCAATATATTAGATTGAAATGTTATTCAAAAAGTCACTAAATTTAATAAAGCAGATCTTATTTAAGAATTCTTGTTTGGATAGCAAAGAATTTGCTGGGGTTTGGATATTACAAGAGAAAGGGTTATGTTTTAGAAAGTTAATATAACTTCACTTAATGATGCTTAAGTTCATCATTCACTGAAAAATCTCCCCCCCAAATGGCAATCAAATAAAAAAAATTAAAATTAATCAAATAATTTTTTTAAAACACACAATCTTTTTATTAAAAACTACACACATATATATATATGTAGCGTGTTTTTAAAGTAAGGGCCATCTTGTTGTATACACTAATAGGTGGCGCAAGTGCCGCAACAAATGCTTGCGTCATGTCCAGACATTCCTTGGAAACAACCATGCTCAGTTGCAGCTGTGTAGGCAACTTGTACGGTCTGTTCTGTGTCTTTAAAATGTTCAAAATTATCGAATTGCCTGCCCTGTGCGAGGTATGGTTAGTTCTATGTTTTTTGTCAGCAAGAAACCTGTCTGCTGCAGACATTCACTGGCATATTTGTGAAGCTTATGGAGCTATTGCCATGAGTGAAGGCAAAGCAGGCAAAATGGGTCAGACTTCAAAGTTGGCTGCGACAGCGTCCATGACAAGTCCTGCTCCAGTTGCCGATCTGTGATCACAGACGACATGGTGGCTTCCGTTGAAACAAAAATTCTTGAGAACAGATGTTTTACCAGAAGCACTCTTTTAAATAAATTTCCTGAAGTGTCTAGGTCAATGCTGTACAAGATTGTTTCTAAAAAGATAACTGTGCTCCCATTGGGTTCCTAAACTCCTAACGAAGGGCCAAAAAAACAAGATTTGAGTGTTCGCTGAATTTTTTTACTCGTTACAATGAAAAAGGTGATGCCATGTTGAGTCAGACTGTAGCAAGAGACGAAACATGGGTTTCACATGTCACACCCAAATCGAAGCAACAGAGCATGGAGTGGAGACACACACACTCTCCTGTAAGAATCAAGGCGTTTGTGTTTTGGGATAGGCATGATGTTTTGTTGGTCAATTTCATGCAACACGGAACCACCATAAATGCAACAGACTACAGCCAAACCTTGAGAAAGCTATGCAAAGCGATTGTGTGCATTGCAGAAGATGTGGCATGCTGTTAGAGGGAACTTTGCTAGTCCGTGACAATGCTACCACAGCTCAGACCTGAGCTTTATTCGACTCTTTTGGCTGGGAAGTTTTGAACAACCTCCCTACAGCCCAGACCTTGCACTGAGTGATTTTCATCTTTCCCACTATCTCAAACATCATCTTGGCGGCAACTACTACTACAAGGACAAAGATGTGAAAACGGACGTGACCTCTTGGTTATTGGAGCAGATGTCAAGTTTCTATGAAGAAGGTATTCAAAATCTAGTTTTAAGGTCAGATAAGTGTTTAAAAAACTTGTCAACTATGTCGAAAAATAAATAAATGTGTGTAGCATCTGAAAATAACTTTGGTTTTTGAAACTTTCCTTCTGTTTGGTTTTTATTTTCAAATGGCACTTACTTAAAAAACACCCCTCATATATATGATGTTGTGGTTTTTGCAGATGATGAAAACAATACATTCTTTAGACATGGCTGAGAAGACTCTTGCTTAGATGACGACTGGTGCAAAAATCACAACTGGCTTCATGGTTAAAGTACCATTTTTATTTATGCACAGAAACAATTATTCATCCTTGAAAAATTCATTACATCGCATTTAATATAAACACCATGTTGGATTAATTTTCAAACAGCTACAGGAGAACAATGATAGAAATTTTTTTCATTTCCAGATATTGAATAGCTCAAGAGCAATGTTTCATATAGAAGCAGAATAATATAAAATTAGCAGCATAGGAAACCTTCAATCCTTGTCATTAACATACTTTATAATTCCATACATGAATTTTCCACTCATGCACCTGCACTTACGAGATCCTGTCAACTAGATATAATGTTACACAATTATTGATTACAATCACATTGATCTATAATGAACAGCAAATTTGGCAGATTAACTATTCATTTTTATTTTAATTAACATCTGTGATCGCATTTGACTTGGCACTCTAATTTTACCTTATTCAATCATTTATACTTTTTGATAGAAGAGAAGCAGCAAGTAGTAATCTAATTAGGCCAAGGTGCAGAAACCAAGTGTGTAGTTATTCAGCCTGAGGAGAAAGGTTTCAGTTCCAGAAATTTTAGTTCCTAATTAGTTGCATCACCATCATTATATATAGGATGGATTGGGGAAATACTCAAATTAAAATGAGGAATTAAAAAGCTATTGCTAATTCAAGTTATAATTTTGATTCATGTGATTTTTATTTTACACATAGTTATATTTTCGATCTGGAATTTTGGATTCTCCAATTGTCTTATTATTAGCAATTTCTACAGTTTACCACACTGTATTCTCAATTACTAATTTTTAAAATTTAAAAATTTTCCCTCTTGTTTATAAATTTTGATTTATTGTGTTCTTTTTTGTATATTATTTACATATTTTCTTTTGAGTCACAAAGCAGGCTGTATCTTAATGATTGCCTTTTAAAATTTCTTAAAATTAAAAAAAATATTATAGCAATATATTCTCATTAACTTAACATTAAAAAATGAATTTCTTCAATTATTCTTCAGTTTATCCAGATATAGTTCAGAAATGTGGCTCTGTTGATAATTCTTTTAATTGCTCCTACACAAAAACCAAGGAATTTTCAGCTATTATTTATGATTAATTATTAATCATCTCTAACAGTTAACATTATTTTATTTGCATAATTAACCTTTCCTTCTGTTTTGTTTTCCAAGTTTTTGCTTTAATTGTTTTCTCTTTGTGCCTTCCAGTTACCTAGTTTGATATCAGTTCTACATATTTTACTTAATGTCATTATTAATTAACTATTCTTCAATTTCTGATATTTTTTCCTATTGAACATCTACATATCCTTACAATAACAGAATAACACCCTTATATAAAATAATATATATATATTTTTTAAAAACACAACAACAGTTCCATCAAATCAGAAATTGAGTAAAAAGAACTAGAAGGCATACTTACTTTTTCTGTTTTCAAATGCAAGTATTCATCAATATAAGTGCTTGAAGAATCTCTGTCTTGGAGCTGAGCTGTCAGTTCATTCCTATTAAACACCAAAGAAAATGAAGGAATACAAGTTGTTTTCAAGAATATATATATATATAAAGGAAAACAGAAGTATTACAAAATCTATAAATACACTAAAAAATGTAATAAAGTTTTTGGGTAGTGAACAGCAATAATTTGAAATTGGTATATTAGAAGAAATAATAATATCTAGTATTCTTTATCCTGAAAATTTTAAAAATTAATTATTTCTTAACTTAAAAACTACCTTACAATGTTATGAACAAAAGATTTACAAAATGGCATCGGAAAAATAAAAATAAATGAAAATATGTAAAGCTTTTAGGTTAATACGCTAATTTACTCAACATCACTTTAGTCTTGTTAGGCTTTAATAGCTGTTTTATTAGGTTAAATTTAAATATTAGTAATAATAGTAACATTAATAATAATAATAATCTGACTTTAAGCAAATTTTTGGCATTACTAGATTTAACCCCTTTGCGATGGCATGTTGCTGAACTAAGCCTCTGCAGATGGGTGTGTCATACATGCATCAGTCCCAAATGTCGACTAGCAGATAGGTAATACACTGGTGCATCGCCACTTGCATTGATCTTCCAGACAGGTGTGGCATATGTGCACTTTCAAATATACATGTTCTTTTAGAATTTTTTTAAATCACTAGATGGCACTCCGTGTCTACTACAGTTAGCTTATTTGAACATATACATTGGACCTTGTGTCTGTGAAGCATATTCTGATTCTGGTGATTCGTTTAGATGTACGAGTAGATGATACAAAGTAAACAAAACCCAGCTGATGCGCAGTTGGCTTCACGTGATGTTAGGCATGGAACAGTTTCCGAAGCTTCAAATACACCCCCCCTCCATGGGAAGATTGGGAGTGGAGCTGCGGTTTTAGGGACTCATGTTTGTATTCAGTTTGCATCTTCTTTCAATAGCAGATGTAAGATTTTTGCTTTGAGTAAGAGAGTTAAACTAATAGTGCAATGTCTAAGAGAAAGAAGTTTCCAACAGAAGAAGAGTTGTAGAGACATTAGGTTATTACAAAGAAGGAGACATGAAAAACGAGCAACGCCTTCACCGAGAATTGAACCACGGACCTCTCGGTTACGCGTCGAGCATGCAGACCATTACACCATGAAGGCATGTGAAGAACGCGGGAGAAATACCTTATATACTCCCCTTTTTAAAGGGCGACTGGGGTTCTGGGGACCCAATCGCCAAATTGCGGTGGTTAGGTTATTACGAAGCAGGAGACATGAAAAATGAGCAACGCCTTCGCCGGGAATTGAACCACGGACCTCTCGGTTACACGTCGAGCATGCAGACCACTACACCACAAAGGCATGCGAAGAAGGCAGGAGAAATACCTTATAGAGTAATTGTAAGCCCACAAATGTCCTTTTGAGCCCATGAGCGAGTATTTTGACACTGAAAACTCTAGATTTAAGTGAGAATAGTGATTTTGACATCAAAATTTTCTCACAGACTGAACTGAAAGTTTGTTTTGTTTTCACCTCACAAACCAGCAGAACAGTGGCTACTCCGTCATGAACTTTATCTGTTAAGTACTTGAAGCTTCATGAATCATACTATAGCAACAACATACCATCTTTAAAGTCAGCTGTATTAAGCGGCATGCCATTGCATTAGAGGATTAACTGCTGATGTATATATATGATATACCCATCATGAAGGAGTTAAAAAATAATTCTCATTGATGATTGCTTTATAACCTTAATATTGCTTTAGGATTAAAACATTTAGGAAAAAATAAAAATTTTCCCATTTAAATACGAAGATTATTTACATTTTTTCATATCCTTTACTTTCTCAAAAAGGTAAAAAAAATTAAATAATTGTTTGTGCAATAAAATAAATAAGTAAATGGAATAACAAATATACAAACATGCAGTCATATTAAAAACTATTTAGAATACTTTTTTATGGTTTATAATACAATAATTATCATTAGAAGATATTCTTACCTCCTTTCCATTAACAAAGCTACTTCATTCCTACACAGAAACAATTCACGTGCAAGGTTAAGGTGTTTTTGATAGAGTTCTATAGATTCTGGACATTGCACTGGAGGCAATGGCTACAATATGAAATAAAATTAAAAGAACTGACATTGCAATATTCTCTTTATTTTAAATGAGAAAAGATTAAAAATAAACTTGTATAAAAATTTAATTTAAAATTAAATTAAAATAAACTCGTATTTGTAAATTAAAATAACACATCACATACTTTGTCATCCGTAAACAAAATAGATTTGTATGGATTTCAATTATATGAAAGATACTTTCTCATGTTTTATTGCAATAGCGCACTTGTTGGCCACATAGGATGTTTTTCCGTGGGGCAGATTTTTTTTTCCCCTTTTCTATTAAACAATACCTTGATTTAATAGACCTTTTTACTGCATAAGTTCTTGTAGCAATAATGACGTTACATAGAAGTTATGAGTGCATAATGCAGTAAAAATAAATATAAAAGGTTTAATTAAAATTTAGAAACATGCATTATACTTACATGATGCTTTTTAGATTATCAATGATATTATTTTTAACTATGAAATAAGTACAAAAAAAAATAACTACATTTGACCAATAACATTTCAGTGTTTGAGACACATCTTTTTGCTAAAATACTGCTTTAAAAATTATAAATTATTGGGTTGGAGGGAAAGTTCTGTCGTATTTTAAATAGGCAGGTGATTTTTCTTGTAAATTAAAAAAAAATCTGTCTAGTGAGTCAATCGGATTTTTTTTTGTTTTTTTAGCTGCTGTATAATATAAAAGGTGCCCTTTTTTACCGTTCATCATTTACTTGTGATATTTAAAGTGAAAAACATGTCAGTAGATAAAGTGCATTTATGACACTGCATTTTATATGAGTTCCAAAAAGGAAGCAACGCATCGGTTGCATGTGAAAATTTGTGTGCGGTATTTGGAAAAGATATTGTAAATGTTCGTACTTGTCAAAGATAGTTTAGCAAACTTCGTTTCGGGAATCTGAGCCTCAAAGAAAGTGATCGATCTGGGCGACCATCCAAGATCAATAATTATGTTTTGCGATCCATGTTTGAAAATAATCCACATTTAACAAGTCGAGAAATTGCAGAAGAGTTTGGCATTCATCATACAACTGTTCGAGATCACATTAAATCTCTTGGGTTTGTATTAAAGCAAAGAATTTGGGTTCCACATGAATTAACGGAAAAGAATTTGTCTGATGGTGTAAGAATGTGTTCATCACATCTGATTAGACACAATGTGGAGCCTTTTTTGGACAAGCTGGTTACTGGAGATGAAAAGTGGATTCTTTACGAGAATATTAAGAGAAAAAAATCTTACTGCAAACCAGGAACATCATCAGCAACAGTTCCAAAACCAAGTGTCCATCAACAAAAAGTACTACTTTGTTTGTGGTGGGAAGGTCCAGTGTACTACTAGTTGCTGAAACAGGGAAAAACCATCAACGTGGATCTGTACTGCAATCAGCTGGATAAATTGAATGCAGCTATCAAAGAAAAAAGGCCAGTATTAGCGTCCAGAAAAGGAATAGTGTTCCACCACGATAATGCTCGCCCGCAAACTGCAATGGTGACACAACAAAAACTGAATGCGTTAGGATGGAAAGTCCTTAGTCACCCACCATATTCACCTGACATTGCACCATCTGATTATTACCTGTTCAGGTCTCTACAAAATTATCTAAGAGGGAAAAAATCCAAGTCTTTTGAAAGTGTTTCTAAGGCAGTTGCTTACTATTTTAATTCCAAGGATGAGAACTTCTACAAAACAGGAATTCACAGGTTACCTGAAAGATGGCAACAGGTTGTAACAAATAACGGAGCATATATAATTGATTAATATTAAACACATATTTTTATAAATGAATTCAAATGTTTTCTTTAAAATACGACAGAACTTTCCCTCCAACCCAATAGTTGAAGGAATATGCAATCATATATGATGTACATGTAGTAATAAAAATATACACATTTTTAGAATGATTTTGGGGAAGGTTGATTAATGTTTGAAATGTAAAGAGTACTTTTTTGCAATGTTTGATCTGATATTCTTTTTTCTATATGATAAGTCTGCACAGTGGTTTCCTTGATACAAGAGGTTTAAAAAAAAAGTTCCAAGGATATTAACTTCTATTCCACTTTTACTTCTTTCCAAAGTTGACGTGCTTAGAAACAGCTCTTTTCAAGAGACCAAAGGCATAAGTTCATAGGTGAAATGTCAAGGAACTCCACAGAAATATATTGAAAAGGTATATATATATATATATTATCTGCATTATTCTTTATTTTTTCAAGGAATGCAGTGAGACTTTTTGAAGTATTATTTGTCTTGATTAGGTTTCATTCTTGGAAAGTTATTGGGATAAAGAAACAGAATTTCATCTGTAAATATCAGATGTAAAACTTTCTTTTCATAGTATGTTGAACTGATTTTAACATTTACTTCCACTCTTCTTATTTTTAACTTCACATTGTTAAGAAATTCCTGTGACAATCATAAACCCTTTACTCAGGATACTTTGCACTGAAAGAACCATGTTTGTACACTTTTTCTCTTCATCTTCGATAGTAAGTAGACCTTTTTTGTATTTCAGTCATTTAGGTAAAACTATGCTTCATCAAGGGTCACAATATATTTCCATTTATCTTCTGCTAAGTAATTTTCATACAGGGTTTTACAAATAATTCTGCGTTGAGCCACATGTCTCGGCAAAAGCTAGTGAACATTATGTTTTTTAGATTTTTAATATGTGTATCTTGGTTTATTATTTCTATACATGTACCTAAAGAATCTGAGATTATTTTCTGAATTGCCAGATTTTCTCTTCTTACCAAAGGTTTAATTTTAGAAACATTACAAATAATATGTATCTTTTTGGGGTACTCGTTTGAAGTCTTCTTTTCATGTTGAAGTAACGACTGGCGGTTTTTCCTTTTTTGATTAATAATGGCACTTATTTTGCACTTAGATATTTTAATACCATGTCTTTCAGAACATTGTTGAATTATATAATAGGAATATTTCTCTTTGGAAAGAGGATAAACATCCTTCAATCCATAGCTTGTTTACATGCGATATTTTGATAGACGAATAAATTAAAAAAAGTAGAAGACTTTCTCCTTTCAAATAACAAGCTGTTGACAGATATTTTTACTTGAAAACATTTGCCTTTCTTAAATTTGTTACCGATATTCTAAAAACATGTAAACACCCTCTGTAGATGGATGGATGAACTGAAGTACCGGTGAAAGTACTTCAGTTTACTAAGTACAGAATGATTTTACATGATTGATACATATTTGGGACACAGCCTCTTAAAAAAAAAAAAAAAAAGATAATTTTCAATTATTGTATAATTTTTTTATTAACTAAAAAAACTGTCAAATTTTATATATTTTAGATTGATATGATATCAAGAAATAAGATTATGTATTTTTCACTGATGACAGCTTCGAATGCAATTTTTCAACAGAGGTAATTTATTGCGAAATTTAATTTTTTTTGGTAAAGAAATTTTGGAAAAAATTATTTACGTACTGCAAAAAGAAAAAGAGCAGGGGAAAACATTTCATACAGAAATCTTAAATTTCCCTATCAATCATTAATTTTTATACTTTTAAGATTTTAAAAAAATTTAACAACAGTTCAAAACCTTTATTACACTGAACAAAAAACTATAACATGTAGAAAAATTTAATGCAGAACATGAAACTGATCACAACAATAAAAACAAGTCTCCTGTAACACATGAAACTTTCAAGTCATAATAAATAATCACGCATTTTAACATATGATTTAAAATTATCTCAGCAGTAGGAATTTTTTTATAGACAGAAAAATAAGGTATATAATCCAGTATATTTATCAATGATTCTTATCATGGCATTGCAATTGATAATTATTTAAATAGCCTAAAACAGCTGTCACATATACAGACAGTTTATCATTTTACTTAAAAGTGTATCAGTATAATAAGTTAAACATAAAAAAATAAGAAAAGTAATAAAAATTGTGTAATAAACATTTCTGAAAATGCAACACTTACAAAATGCTTTGAATTTCCAGCTTAATGAAAAACAAATATCATATGATTTTCATGCATGGGTTAATTTAAACTACTTATACAGCACACAAATAAATCCCGAATCAAATCTTTTAATTGACTGGAAATACAGAACAAAATCCGAGATTCAGATGTCCAATACCTGGCATGATCTAAAATCCAAATCAAAGCCACCAACAAAAACTTTTTTTTAATGCTTTAAACATGTGCATATGATTTTTTTCCCATAAGAAAAGATGTGGGGAATCCTGATTCTTAATTTCACTTCGGCACTAAATAAAATAACATGTTACCAATGATTTTAGCATAAATTTGTGTAATCAATAATTTGGCTCCATAGCTGCATATCTGTTTGGCATACATCTCAAATTGAAACATTCTATGTAGAAACATTGTTCATTTTGCAACTACTAATATTTTATATCCCTGATGCCAGCCTAGCAAATCATTATTTATTTTATTTTGTTTTCATCACCGTATGCTTATCAACACATGACAACTTGAGTCAATGACTCATGCAGCGATACCTAAACAATTTTTTTATATTAGTATTTGAATAACAAAGAGTCTAGAAACCTTTTATATTGACATTACGCTTGCGATGATTACACATTTAAATTAAATGCACTAAATATTGACAAGGAAAAATTTAACAAAAATTTCTTTCCACATGCTAAAAATAGATTTTGTTAATGATACTCAAGCATGTGCAAGAATTAGATGTAAGTATAATAAATAACTAAATTAATAGAATTCAGGCTTAATTATCTTTGTGCCAGATAGAAGCAAAACAAAATTTAATGGAACACATTGTCTTTTGTTGCCAATCTCATGCTACATAGCCAATAATGTATAGCGGACAATGTTAAGCTAGGCTAAAATTATACTTTACTGATTCCAAAGAATTTCAGTTAATATAGCAGACTGTGCTGTTCTGATTTGATCCAATTATTTTTTTTTTTCTGATTTGATCTTATTATTTTTTGCAGGCTGTTATAATTACAGCATTTTTATGAAAACTAAAGTTTGAACTTTCGATTATGTCAAAAAGAGTTTCCAATTCTGGAGTTGCAACAGGATCTACAAAATGAAAGCATGTTTTGATGTCCATTAAACAAAAAGTGGAATTGCTGCAAAAAATGGATCTCAAAATTATGAGAGGAGTCATTGGAAAGTCAACTGTATATGAAATAATAGAAAAAGAAATTTTATGAATCTTTTGTGGATTCCAACACCCCATTTGCAATGAATAACAGAAAAATTATTCAGTATGCTAAAAGTGACTATCATGAAAAAGTGATGATTGAATGGTCAGACAACGATGAGGCGAGTGCATGCCATTGACAGGTCCAATGCTAATGGCTCAAGCTAATATATTTCATGAAGAAAGGAACTTAAAAATTGAGTGCACATATTTGACAGATTGGTTAACCAAATTTTAAAATTGATGTAATATAATGCAATTAAAAATTTTAGGTGAAAAAGCTTCAGCTGATATTGAAGCTGCTGAACTATTTGCAGATGAACTCATTAATAGTAAAACATTATCTCCAGGACAAATTTACAATACTGATGAAACTGGTATTTTCTGGCAATATGTACTACAAAATATCTTGGCAACCTCTACAGAAAAGGCTCCAACAGGTGTCAAAGATTACAAAAAGCTAGACTAACAATTTTAATATGTGCAAATGCTACAGGAGCGCACAAGTGTAAACTTTTCGTAATTGGAAAAAATACACGACCTCGAGCATTTAAAGGAGTAAAGATTTTCCCCATTATATATCGTGCAAATAAAAGACTATGGATGAGTTAATGAATGATTGATTAGAAAATCATTTCATACCCGAGATTCGGCAAGATCTGAATTCGGTTGGTTTACCTGACGACACTAAAATTTTCCTGATTGTAGATAACTATTTGACTCACATTTCACTTTAAAGTTTTAATGAAAGATAATATATCCATGCTATTCTTTCCTCCAAACTGTACGTCCATGATTCAACCTATGGATTTCGAAATAGTGTGCATGTTGAAATGCAAATATAAAGTAGCATTTTTAAAATCCATGTTAAATTTCTTGAATAATGGCAAGACTATTCAAGAATTTAAAAAATATTTTAGCATAAAATCTGCTGTATGGCACATCGCAAGATCGTGGGAGAATGTGCCTCCAGATACTTTAAAAAATGCCTGAAATAATTTATGGCTAGCTATCATTTTTCATGGTGAGGATGATGAAGATGATAGCCACGAATTTGATGGCTTTCGGATATCGCAAACCACAGGTGAAATTTTCCAATTAATGAATTTTGTAAAGAAATGTGGAGAAGCGGTAATAAATGAAGATGACATAGCAGAAGTTTTTCATTGCAATGACAATGCCCCAATCATGAATCAATTAACGAACAGCAAAATCTGTAGTATGGTTCTAAATTCAGAAAATACCGCTACTAACAGCGAAGAAAGTGACAGAGAGGTTATTAAAAATGAAAAAATTTCCATTGACTAGTTAGTCGAAATTCTGAATGCAGCAACTACAGGACTTGAAAAGTGGAACTTTGTAACTGAACAAGAAATAATGTCTGTGTATAGAATTGAACAGAAAGTATTAGCGCACGCACACGTGCACAAAAATGTTTCAGATTTTAAATTACATCCAAAACGGCGTTTTTTTTTAACATTTTGTGTGTTACCTTAATTTATTAAATATCATGTTCTTCACTCTTAAACCATGAAATTCAATTCAACAGCAATATCGCAAAATAATTTAAAAATAAGTCTATCTTTAGAATTTCTGATACACAGTTCCGCGTGCTGGAGATAAAAAGGTTTTTTCCTCCCGTAGAGTGTTGCCAAATTGCTCGATTTTAAATCATTTGAGTTTGTTCATCAAATATTCATTAAAGTTTTACAAAATATGAAATAGACAATAAAACAAATTCCAAATTTGGGCTTACAGATGCACATATTCGGGTGAAAGCGCACGTTATTCAAAATTGGTCTCTCTGGGTACTGTTGTTTTATCACATTTACATACATTTATGCAGATTCTTCATTATTTAATTTTTTTTAAATAAAATACAGAGCTGCAATATTTGGTGGCAACAGTTTGAAAAGTGATACAATGTTTTTAGTGATCTGATGCAAAATCGTAAAACGGAAACAATAGTCCTTCAGGGACAAAGCCCCTTTGGACTTAAAAAAATTAATTAAGTAATAACAAATAAATATTAAGCTTGCTTTTTTTGGGGAGGGGTGTAAATTTTGATACCTTTTAGATCATAAGTGCTTCATTATTTCATATCTCAAATTTTATAATTTCTACACGCCATCTTACTAGATTTAAACTGATGATCTAATATCCGGAAAAATTTCAAATCTGGAATCACCGAAGTCCCTATCTCAGACTTTGTACTGCACTACTTTCATAAATATGAAAAAAGTTAGCTTTTAGTTTATCATAAAATTTAACATTACATATAACTGCAAGGGAAAAAAAGTAAAAAAAAAAAAAAAAAATTAATTATTATTCAATATTATTATTTAGCACAATTATTTATTAATCACATTATCAATATAATTATCCTTTAAAAATAAAAAGGGTCAAATACACATAAGCTCCTATTTTGACCAAATGTGTACAAATTTATTAAACGTTAATTACCTGCAATTTTGGTTCAAGAAGTAAAATGTAGTTTCCAGGATATGAAGCTCTGTCATTTTTTTCTTCTGCAACTGAAAAAAAAAAAAAAAAAAAAATTGAAAAATATTAACTATAAAATAAAAGCTAATTATAGACTTAAAATTCAGAATATAGAAAATTTTACTAATAGTACTACCTATATATGGTACCTCTTTTATTTTCCTTTATACAGCTGTAACAACACTGCCTTTTTAAATTCTCTTTTTTTGAAGCAAAAAATTTAAAGCTTTACTTATTCAGATAATTAGACTGTTTAAATGAAGCATTTAAAAACGAGAACAAGAATTGTTTATATTGTCATTATATTTTTAAATATTTTCCAGCTTTTTCTTTTTTCATTAAGATTTTTAAAAGAATAAATTTTTCTTTACTTTAGTATAAAAAATCTTATTTTTCAGATAAAATAGACAACATTATTATCTATTTCATGTATTTGTTTGGAGATTTTCAATATATTAAACATTTTGATGACTGATATTTGTCAAAGAAATACAAAATATTAAACACACGAGAATAGAAATGCAGTTTATTAAAATGATAAGATGAACGAAATAGCACAAATATATAGGTACACATTCTGTACATTAAATGCAGAAGGAAGACTAATCCATATGCAATGAATATGCCATTTTAATAATATAAATAGATCACAGTCCAAGAAGATTTTACAGCAAAATTTACAAAAATTAGCGATTCTGAAATTCAAACACTGTTATAATTTAAATAGATTTCAATTTTTAGGAACTTAATCGTAAAAGTTTATGTTAATATATCAAACAGAGATTTTACTTGAAACAATGTTCCAAATATTAAATTTAAAGTTTACCACTTTACTAGCCACAGTATATGATGAACAAAATTACCTATAAAATTAACATTCTAATTAATTCCTCATTGAAATCTACATAAAGGGGGAAGAGAGAGAAAAAAACACTGATTAAATTCTATTTTCTGGAATTAAATGTTCTGGAAATTTCATTATATCACATCAGAGGCAATGAGAGTATATAATCAGCAATACTAGTTCAAGAATACTTTAAGCATCCTCTGGCTGCTTGGCTCTAAGGCTGAATGATGCACACACCTGAAGTATTGCAAAGGGTATAAGAAGTGCAGTGGACATTCTGTGTCTATTGTCTGTACAACTATTTATGATGTGCTTTATCAAGAACTTGCATTACTGGAAGTAAAGGGAGGGGTACTTTTGTATATAATTTTTCATGAGGAATCTTTCACTATGTTTATTGTATGGCTGATTTTGTTTCTATTTACTTGAAAAAAATATTAAAGTTTTAATACATATGTCTCATTTATATATATATATATATATAAGCTTGCTAATAACACTTTTATTTTTTTTGTGAAAGTTAGCACTTATGTAGTATTAGTATTATTCTTGTAAATGTTAGCACTCATACACTAAGGCAAAGTATATGAGGCTATCTCTTTAAATAAGGATATTTTTTTGTGCGTCAAAAATTTTCACTTAAGTGAAGATAAAAGATGATGATCACATTTGTTATAATAATTTTTTTTTTTTTTTTTTTTTTTGAACAGCTTCAGATTTGTATGCATTAATGACATCTGATCATCAGGATTGGCTTAGCCAATGATGGCTGTACCAGACAGCAAAAAAATTTTAAACTTCGGGATGTACTGAGTGCCAGAATTTAGGAGTCAGAGACTGCACTGAGCAGAAAAAGCCTACCACCATCCCTGCTTACCACGCACAATACAAAAATCAATATAATTCAATATTTTACATACAAATCTGTTTTCCAGAAAAATAAAACAAACACTTCTTGAATTTTATAAAATATGGAAAAGTAACAAAGAGATATGAAAATGCCAAAATTTGTTATTAATTCTAATTTTTGCATAAAAGAGAAAAAATTGTATTAGATACAGAAAAACTAAGACTCTGAAAATCATAAATCTGAGCAAATTGCTCCAAAATAAGAGGCAATATTTTTATGCATGACAGACATTGTAAATTTTTTTTTATACAATCGATGTAGGAAAACTAATGACCTTAAAGGAAGGCAATTAAAAACAATATAATAAGATAAAAAGGACCATTTTAATCCAGGATGATTTATGAAGCAGTAATAAAAGCTGGTTTCTTATTGTAAATTTTTAAAATCAACCAAACTGTCTATAATGATTTAGTATGCTAATGTTGGTTTTTCACATCAATTACATTTCATTTCCCATTCCATGGATATTTTATAAAAACTAATTACATATAGAGAAACAAAATAGCTAAAATAATGGAAATAAAAATAAAGGGACAAACAGCCTTACAAAAAGGACTATATTAATCATCATATACAAAGTAGTAATTAGCAAACTAGAGCAGGAAATATATAATAAACAAGTAAAAAAATAAGTAAATAAAAGGACAAATGAAAAAAAGGAAGAAACTTCAACCAAGAACATGGAAATGAAAGAGGCTCATTGAATAGAAGAGCCATATTTAAGAAATATTACAATAAATCCAGACGTACAAAAAATACAGAAGTTTTAATTCAACTTGAAAATGAATGCAGAAAAACTAAAAATTTAACATATTATTAAGTTAAATGGATTAACTACATAATAAATTACATCAATAACTAAACTAAAACCAAAATAAGATTGAAAATAAACATAATAAGCATGCTGTTAAAGTATTAGTGAAATAGAAAATACTTTTTCATTAGAAATAAAACAACAGTCTATTTATGTATATAAAAATTAACAGTTTGCAACGAAAAGTAGAAAGAAGTTCACAATGAGAAGTAAGAATTTACAAAAGGCTATAACTGCTCTCATATAATTCTAAAAATGCTTTGTTTATATTAGAAAAACAGTTACTGCAAACATTATAAAAGCAACATATCTACTGAATTTAAATATGAAAAGAGTACTTAATTCAAAATTTTACTGGCCCACCAGTGGCCGAGCAGTAAATTCGGTAAACACTGGTAGCTCAGCCCAGGGTTCGAATCCCAACGAATGGCTTGCTGCATGGACATTTTTGTGGTTTTCCCCATGTGTACTATGTATATAAGGCAGTTTGCCTTAAGAAGTCTTCCATGAAGACATCCCTCTTCTTAGGAAGATAGCCCTCATGTGCTTTGTCATGATCAAAATGACATCAATAAAATTTTAGTTTGAAAATATGTATCTAATTATGTTAATGGGCTAAAGACACAATGCATTTTCTAAAACTGGCAATAATCACCCCAAAGATCTACTTATATAAAATAAAGATAAATAAACTCCTATTAATATCCTTCCAGTAAACAGGATAGTTAAGCATAAAGATAGCTTGAAATTTACATATGAAAAATATAATAAATTATTATAAATTACAATAAACTATAAAAAATTCTACAAAAAAGCATAACATTTCCTAAACTGGGAAAAGGAGAGATATGATAAATTTAAAGGAATTCTGATAATAATTTACAAACCATTTTTGCTGATGTTTCTATTTGTTAATTCATTTGAAATAAGAATATTACTGTCATTTTTAACATCACTATTTGGAGACTTCCACTGAGGGGAATCACAGGATCTAGATCTACGATGGCCTAAAATATAAATTGAGCAGAAATGAAAATCACAAGAATATTTTTAAGCAATTATTTTCATTGTCGTTCAAAAAAAAATTACAGAACAATAAACAGATCACAAAAATAACATTATGAAAACAACTGAAAATAAGAGGAAAAAATGATAAAAACTTTTATCTTTTACTGCCAATAAAAATTTTAATTTTTGCATCTTTTCTCATCATAGTGGCATATCATATCATAAGTAGCAAGCACTTCCTTTAGGAAGCTACATGTACAAAGGTAATACTTCCATCGAAAAAACATACTTTTATTTTCACTTTTTATTAACCACGGAAAAATATTTTTCTAAGCATAATAAATGTAGTTTTTTCAATAAACAAGGAATGAAACAGAATGACATATTTAAAAACTTTTTATTGATAACAAGTATTTTGAAAACAATGTTAAAAGAGAAAACAACAACACATTTAATTTAACAGTGTTCAATAGGCAATGTAAATGCATATACCCTTCTGTAGAAAACTGGCACAAGTTACCCCAGAGTGGGAAAAAATCAAATTTTTTATCAAAACAGGTTAATGTATTTCTCATAATTTAATATGAAGATTTTTATTTAAGAGGGGATTTTATTTTTGAATTAGAAGTTTTAACCATGACTACTCTGTAATAAATTTTACTATGACTACCTGCAATAAAATTACTTTGTTCTATTCTCTAAAATAAATTATTTTGGCAATTAAAGGTCAATGATAAAATAAATTACAGATCTGAAGTCTAATCATAATAAAGTTAATAAATAACAGTAAACGCTCAATTATCCAACATTCAGCTAACTAGAAAGCTCAAGCAGTCGAAATATTTTTTAATGAAAAATTAAGCAAATGAGACACTTGTAAAGCCATCATAAATCACGCTTATGATTAAGATTCAGAACTCTGCTTTTAGTATTTAACACTAAATGTGAATACCCCTGGCAGTCTTTCAGACATTGATTATATTTCTCACATCGTTATATCCATTGTACTGTTTCATAAATTAGGCTTTGGAACTGTACACTCTTCAAAGAATGAAAAGTGGAGAGTAGAATGCACAGGAACATATGAGAGATTCCAAAGTTCACAACATGCATTTATTCTAACTACTGTTAGAACTACTCTCACCAGTATGTTTGACATCAACCATTTTTGGAAAAAAAAAAAAAAAAAAACTGTCACCTAGCAGTTTTATTTAGTACCAATAATGGATAAATGTGTAGTCACAATACAAACAAAAGATTTTTATCTTTGCTTTGTGTAAAATTCATAAGCTGGTTTACTTTTTGTACAGAAGAATATAATTTAAAATTTTGGATCTCTCTTAAATTGAACAATTTGAAATGAAGTATTTCTAAAATTATGGAATCCTGGCATCACGAAAAGTGTGCATTAATGAGCATAACACGTGACTATACTTAAATAAAGAAACAACTGCAATGCAATGAGAAAAATTACCACAAATAATTCGAAGTTTTTTATATGCTACATTCATAACTTGTATTTTTTTAAAATTATCTAAATAAAGACTAACTAAAAATAAAAAATGACACTTCCTTCAAAATTCTGCTGAAAAGAGTAGCACAAGCTTCATGGGATCATCAAATTTCATAGTCAACACAATTTTATAATCCAATAAGGTATTTAGGGCTTATGAAAATATGTCAGCATTTATGCCCATAATGCACTTTTTTTTTTACAAGAAATTACATAATATTAAATGTAGTACCTAAGAAAAAAGATGACTGTTTTTATAATTTTAGACTGGAAACTTCTTCCAACCATTTGGTATTTCACCCCGGAATTGATAATTTGACATGCTGAACTATCTGGAATTTTCCTGTATTCAACATTTTCTGAGTTTTTTTGGAGAGTCATTCTTTTACTGTGTCTACCAAAATGAAAAGTCATTAATATGCCAAACTCCATTTATCTGGTTTGCATATTATCCACATGTTGTCCTCCAAAAACATTCTTTAACTTATACTTGAAGAAAAATTAGTGAAGATTTCTATAGTAAATCTCATTTCTAAAGCTTGAAGTAAAACTGAAAGAATAATATTAATTCTTGACTGAAAGAATAACATATTTTTTTTTAAATATTTAACTCTAAGACATCTAGGATGAATCAGATATCACTAAAATCGTTAATGGAGGATAAAATTTTGAACACAGGCAGAAAATTCATTATTGAGCCAGTATTACCTCATGTACTATTTATTCTCCTTTTCTTAACTCATGTTACTGTATGAAAATCGAGAGGGGAAAATTATGTGAGTAATTGAATTTCTGAAGAAAGCAGTTACAGTAAGAACATAACAAATGAAAAAGAGTCATGGATAAATTACTGGTAATTTTCACAATATTATTTCTTTAAAAGAAACAAACATTCAGAAAGAATGCACAGTAATATTAACTTTACAATATCAGATGGCAACTGAGCTGGACATTGACTCAATTACCTTGTTAAAACCCCAGAAGCATCTCACATAAATTAGTCCTGACTGTGGTTCCAAAGTAGGATATAGAAGAAATTAAGGAGACGTGGACAAACAAATGACCCAAATTTTAAACGATCAAACACATCAGCAGTAGATAAGGCTACAATGAGCTGGAATGCAAATAATGGTAGTAAGGTGAAATCTATGTATATGGCAAGTTTCTTAAGTGTGAGAACACTTGCAACAACCAGCTAGCTTACAGAAATTGCATAAAATATGTTTCAAATACTAAATGCATGGGGAAATGAAATGAATGAAATGCTAATATGAAAGTGCAGATAAAAACTGAGTACACCGAATTAAAATAAAAATAATCAAAGGACTACAATTTACCAATAAATTAGATCTTAGAAGAAAAACTATGTATAACAGAAGAAGGTAAAACTATGCAAATATTAAACAAATTTTCAGAACCTTACATGAAAATGGTAGTCTTCGGATTACACAAAGATGATAATGAAGAAAAGGTAAAGTAACAAAAGTCGTTGTAGTAAGGCATTGGAACGCATAGACAATCTGTTAGACTGTAGAAAATACATCTGAATTTAATGGCTTCATAACCTTGTTCAGTCCCTGGTATAGAGTTTGAAAGAATATCCTCGTAGATCACCAGAAAAAGCAATAAAAAAGTTTCCAAGGAGAAAATTCAATATATTATGTTAACTGTATTATTAAGACCATCAAAGCCTATTTCAAACAATATATCGTAAATTGTTCATTTAAAACCTCTGAAAGATTGATTTTTACTGTACTCACACATTAATTAAAATTTACGGCAGTTTCCAGTTTTACTAATGACCAGTGTTTTTGCCAAATGATATAGCAAACCCAAAACATAACTAAAGACAAGTAGTAAAAATTGTGAATTTTAATGATTCAAAATTATGAAAATTTACCATTCAGCAAAATTGCATTTTTCCAAGAAAGGAATATTTTACCCTTCAACTGAATTAGTGAAAACAGGCATGGAATGAATGTCTGCTTAATGTGATCATGGTTAATGTTATCATTTGCAAATTTTATCAACTTGCCAAAGTTCCACCCATTTCTACACAAAAACATGGAAAATACGTCACTTACTATGTTCATCAATTTGGTTAAATATAATCAAATAAATTTTCTAAAGTTCCCAAATAAATTCAGTCAAATAAAAGTCAAAATAAATTATAAAAATTATCAAGTGACAAAGCAAAGTGAGGGTTTAAGTTTCCAATCAGTTTGGTTTCAATTTCAGTCAACCATTTAAAATTAGGCCCCACCCCCCAAAAAATTCATTTAGTTTGATATAGATTTTGAGGGCAATCAGGTAAAAGTCTTTCTTTTTCAGGAGAGGCAACGAACTGCAGAATTTTCTTATTTTGCCTTAAGGAAGGGAAAAAAAAAAAAACTCTGGAAACATCTACGACAAACTAAGGTTGCTTTTTTGCTTAACTTAAACTTTTATCTAGGCATATTCTCTTCTAATGAGAGATATCTTTTAAAAATATTAAAATTAGGGCATCACTCAAATAATTTCCAGAAATATTACGAACAGTTTATAACAGAACTTTGCATTTGCTGAATTAACATGCTGTGAAAATACCTATTCATATGTCTTGGCATTTTATATTAAATCAGTTAAATTCCATTGATATTTTGAAGGATACTTTTTCTCATTCTTTAACGTTAACAATAATCATGGACAAACGTTATCACATTAAATGGCGTCTACTGCATGAAAAATGGCCCCAAAAAAGAAAGGCTTCTGTATCAGCTGCTAGTCTGCTGCAACATTCCTACCAGAAGTAAGATTTATATACTACTGGTAGAAGAGCCTCATAGTCACATGAAAAGTAAACTATAACTTTTGTTTTAGGTAGGAATTTGTATTTTTAGAAATAAAATCCTTTTTTATATGCGTTTCCCTCAAAACTTTGTCATTGCCCCCCCTTTTTTTGGAGGTATGGCTCCTAACTTGGCAACAATTTTTTTCTTGCGCTTTTGTCGCTGACAAAATTGACAATTTAATAGTAACCATCAGTACATTAAAAACACTGAAATGATCCAGAAAACAAATACTGACATTCAACATTTCCCCGGTTCAAGATCTTCTCAGATTTAATTACCACATCCTAGCATAACAAACATCCAGAAATACACCCTTCCTATATGTGCTTTCATCAAGATAAAACATAGGTTCAATTCACAAAGATTATTACAGAGTGGTCAAAAATAAACTGAATGTATTTCTTATCTAATATAAATTAGATGTTTTCATTTCACACTTGCAGGAAAACTGCCCAAAGTACATGTTTAATGATTGAAAGAAACATTTTACTGAAATTAATGATGATTATTTTTAAATTAGATTCATTTGATCATTAGCAGTTACAATCTACAATAAAAACCATTTTTTGAGGGAGAATCATTCTTATTCTTTATTGAACAAATTACTTATTAGTTAAACTCAAGTCATCTAAAAGTGGTAACAACTTGGTTCTTTGCAGGTTTTCATGCGAACTTCAAAAACTTTAGCATGTAAAATGCTGACTTTCATGGGAGACTGCACAATTTTTTCTGTTGCTATATGAATGCCATGTGCTCTTTATGCAAACTGACTGAAAATTTGGAATTGCGCAGAAGTTTAATAACAGTCAAACAAATGGGTTTGAACTACTAAATACATATTTTTGCATTTTTGGGGCTTCCGAGTAAGTAAATGTCTGACACATAATGTTGCAAAAATTTTAAAAACTCTGATGTACCCATTTATTTTTATGATAATTATTCAATTACTGCAGCAATTCAAAATACAGAAGAAAGTTATTGAAAATAAATTTTTAAAACTGAAAAAAACCTAGAGACAATTAATAATAAAGGTAATCAATATTGAGAATACAAATTACCTGAAAGAAATTCAAGCATTCCATTTATTCTCAATTATAAAATTACACATTAATCTGCATACACTTCTAAAAAAAAAAAAAAATCCACCAACAAGGGAAGCAACAATCAAGAACTCAAGCATACAGATTCATTACTGTTGTAAATGATTCAAGTTCCATACTTGCAGGCATGAGTGAGCAAGGACAAGGTTATCATATTTGCCACATTATAGAAGATCATTCACATAAGGGTAAGTTTCATTTTCAGTATTGTTTAATAAGTATATTAAAAGCATTGGTGTAAAATGTACTATGCCTCTGGGAAGGGGAAACTGACAACAATTTCAGCAGTTGGAGACTTTCCAGAAGGGTCGCATTATAGGCATGCATAAAGGCAAGTGGTCATCTCATCAGATAGTGCACCATTTTATTCATGTAAATGTTATTTGTGCATACTAATGATAATACTGAAATCAGGAAGGTATGCATTCAGGATATGCATGCTCTGAGAGACCTCTACAGACAATAAAGGAAGGACAAAAGGGTTGTCTGACATGCCCAAGCTGCTCCATGACTGCAGATATTCAGCAAACAGTAATTCACGTCCTGCAGCATTCTTTGAAAACAAGTATAATTAGCAAACATCTGCACACTGCTGGATTTTAGGAATGCAGACTGTGAATGTGGCTGCCTATGATACCACAGAATGCACAGCTGTCATGAGAGAGCATTATGAAGCCATAATGAATGACAGCAGGTAATCTTAAGAAATAAGCATTCTGGGTGCACATGACCAATGTACTTACTTGTAGAGGCAATGTGATCAACGTCAAGATAAATATTCTATTTTGTTTGATGTCACATTTTCAGATGGAGGATGGCACAGATAGAGGATATCATTTCATATGTTAGTAATCACTATTAGCTTCATCATGAGTACATCATGATAGCCAGTGGTATGGTAATGAGGTCTTTCAACCAATGGCACTGCCATTTGTGAATATGTCAGTGCTCTATGTCAGCAAGATTTCATTCATTGACAAATGGAATCTCAACAGTTTGTTCTGCAGCCATGGACACTTAACTGTGACCATTTATATTGTTAGACTGGTCCCCAACAGAAATCTCCAAGACACTATGTGCCTCGCACCACGCAAGACTCCAATACTGCCAAAAAATCTGCATGAACAATAAGTTCAGTCTAAATGGGATAAGTTAATACAGGGCTACACTGAAGAGCATGCAGCAGCAGGTGACAATATACATCAGAAATAATGACAGAATGACATTCTATTGAGAGTTATAATGTTTTTATAAGTTGTGCAATAAACATTTGCCATAACATTCTCTTTTTTCAATTACTTATTATTGTTTATGGTTACCAATTTCTTTCCAAATAATATTTCAATCCCATCCCTCCTTCTGGATATATATATATATATATATAACACCCTTAGTAAAAAAAAATTAAAGAACCAAATAAAACAGGAACAAACCTAAATTGTCAGGCAATTTTATATCACAAGTGCTAAAATCAGTAGAACGACGCTTTTTTGTATCTTTTGCATATTTTTCCCCAGCATTTTCAACGGAAAGGAATTTATCATCACTCATAAAAAGTGAACTGAGTGGAATCTCCTCCTACAAAAAACAAAACGTAAAGTTACACACATAACACGAACATTATGAAAAAGATTAATTTTTTCAACAAATACAATTTCATACGCATTTCCTGTAGATTTTTATATCCATCTAATTAACAAAATTAAATAACAAAGAACACCATTCCAACAGCAAAAAAGAGAACTAAGAATGGAAGAATAGAAACTAAAACAAAAGATTATGAAGAAATAAAATTATGAACTGAAGTGGTGAAAAGAATAATACTATTCTATATGATGTTATTCTTTTCACTACTTCAGTTTGATTACATAATTTGTGAACACACACATTTAGTTTCACTATTTCATTTGAATTACATAACCAAGGTGTGTTTTGCAATGGATCATTCACTACATAACATGGTTATATGATGAGCCATACTCTTATGTTCAGAAAGTTCATAAAAAAGGTGTAAAATTTAGAATTGAATTTGGTTGTCAAAAGACACTTAACTCCATTAAAAAAATATATGAAATGACATCATAAAGTAGAGCGTAGTTTGTGTTGTGCTGTAAATGGACTTATAGTCTCTTTTTCTCATTTGGTACAATGACACATTTTGAGTAACAGGTGTTTGTATTTCTTTGACAAGAAGCAAACTCCTATTATTTCATTTACCAGATTTTTCCCTCTCTGAGCACTGTTTTCTTTTATTACGATGGTTCCATGGAAAAGCAATTTTCAGAGAATTAAGCAAAATAAAACAATGCAATGGCCTGGTCTATGACAGACACAAGGGAAAAAAAAAAAAAAAAAAACCTCTAAATGGCTAAAAAAAAAAGGGAAAAAAAAAAAAAAAAAAACCTCTTAATGGCCTCTTTCAATAGCAAAAGTCATAAATTGGCTGTGTTCCAATACTTCAAAAGCGATTAAGGATTTTCTTTTTTTTTTTTAAATAAAATATATTTCAAATATAATTGCCCTATAAGCATTTTTTGTGAACAATTTTCGACACCAGAGTACTTATTCTTTAAATCTTTTATACATTTCATTACATTTCTGAAGACGATTTCGTAACTCTATCTTGAATGATCCCCTTCTATTTTAAACTAAGCAGTAAGAGAAGTCATCAACCTATAAGAAATACTTTTAGTCATAACTCATTTTTAGTATATAACATTGTATATATTTCCTCTTGATAACGCTAGTATATTTAAAAATAACTCTTCACAGTCTAATTAATATCACATAATAATGATTGCTAATGTTGCCTATGAAAGCTTTTGTTTCCATCCATATAACACATTTTATTTACAATATCTAGCACAAACATATAGTTAGCTAGGACACTTCGAAAGTAACAAAAAGGAAATGTATTTTTTTTAATAAGAAAGAATATAATATACGTAGAGAATTAAAAAAGATACATCTAAATTAACAATTTCAATAATTTTCCAGATCTCCCATTATTTAGAGGCTCATATTTTCACTAGAATTTCCCAATAAAAAAGTCTTAAAAATGAGGACACACATAAAATGAATTTTTCAGTGACATAATAATTTTAAAAAATGAGGCCAAATTATATAAAAAAATTTAAATACTAAAAATTAGATTTTTTTAAATACTATGAAGACAAATTATAAAAAGTAAAATTAAAAAAAAAGATGAAGTAAAAATATAAATACCTTAAATAATAAACAATTATATTTTTGAACAAATACATACATGAAAAAACATTTCATTAATGTTTTTGGCTGGCTGCACAGAAGAAATGAATGTGATCTTTCTCATATGCCAATCAAAGAGTAAATTTCTTATTTTCTATTAATATAACTAAAGAGTCAGTTAATTCACTTGAAAAATCATTATGCTTGGAAAAAATTAAAATTTGCTGATTAAAAGAAAAACCACAAAATTTGAAAACTAGAATAAAAAGTACTTTAAAAGAAATGAAGATAACTGAAACTGAAAATTCAGAATTCTGAAGAGGAATTATCTACCGTTTAAAAAATGATAATTTTTGGGGGCTCCCAAAGAAGGGCTGATGGAACATTAGAAAAAAATAGAGATACCATCTATGTACATTTATGCAAATTAAAATTTATTTTGAGAGTTTTTAATGGTAGTTGAAGACAATATGTTTTTAAGAGTTAATATTAATGGATGAAGTTTAATAAAATATAAAAATGGATGAAGCTAAAATTATAAAATATATAAAAATGTATGAATGGTAAAAAGTAGGAATTAAAATTAATTAATTAAAAATAAGAATAATAATTATATAAAACAAAAAAAAAATTAAAATCTGAAAGATTTCAGATTTTAAATTACGTCCAAAAGCGCGTTTTTTTAACGTTTCGTGTGCTACCTTTTTTTATTAAATATCATGTACTACGAACTCACACCATAAAATTCAGTTCAAAATCAATATCGCAAAATCATTTTAAAATGAACATATCTTTAGAATTTCCGTATGTCTCGTGCGCTGGAGATAAAAATGTTTTTCTTTTTCCGTACAGTGTTGCCATTGCTCGCTTTGAAATCATTTAGTTTGTTAATCAGAAATTCGTTGAAATGTTACAAAACATAAAATCGATAATAAAGCAAATTTCAAATTCAAAATTAGGGCTTCCAGATGCCCATATTCGCAGTAGGATTACGTCATTCAAAATTCGATGGCTCTAGGTTTTATCACAATGCGAGAAACATGCATATATTTATGCAGATTTTTCATTTTTTAAAATTTAATGCAGAGCGATAACATTTAGTGACAACAATTTGAAAAGTGAAACGGGCATTCAGAGTGAATCGACGCAAAATCGCAAAACGAAAGTAATAGTCCTTCGGGACTAAATCCCTTTGGACTAAAAATTAGATTTTTGAACAAATTTTAGCTAAATCACTTAGCTACTTTAAAACCAGTTTCTCGAATATAAAATTCATGACTTCTTCTGACATGTCCATTTTCAGATTGCTTTATCCAGTAATGACAAAGAACTCAAGGGCTATCTGCCTAAGTGGGGATGCCTATGTGGAGGACTTTCTAAGGGGAATTGGCTCGTATACATGTTATACACGGAGAAAACCATGAAACTAGCTCATTCACCAGGATTCGAAAACTGAATTACCGCACACCTACTACCAGTGTTCAGCAACTTTACTGCTCAGTCACTGGTGAGCCATTCCTTTTTAAATAACATCACAATCCTTGATTTTACTATATACTTAATTACAAAAGGTTTTGAAAGTGTTCCATTTCAATCTATAACATCTTTCAAGCATTTTATAGTACTTTTGAATAATTTTCTTATACTTAGAAACTAATGTAATATTTCATTTATCAAATTTCTCTACAACAAAACTATAATTTAAAGTTTGGAATTCTGAAATTTTTTTCCAATCCACATTAGAAGCATTTTCAATTAAAAATTTTTCAGATAACATCTAGTAACTAAAAATGATAACATAATGAATTAAATGCTCATTCTCGATGATATTTTATTTTTCTGATAATCTTTAATAGGCACAAATATTATGCAAATCTGCTTTGTGCTTATATTTTCACATAAAAGCCCTGATAATATATGATATTTTGAAATGCTTGTCCAACGCACAGCATTTTCAAAATTTCTAATCAAACTTTCAGATAATTTAACTACCCTAAAAACTTCTAGCTAACTGATATCCATTTATATAGTTTTATTTTTTCCAGTTTGTAATCATAATATTTATTAACCTTCCCTTTGAAGTCAAAAATACTATCTCCACTATTTATTTCTTCAATGGCTTCATCAGAAAATTGACCATAAGACTTTAAAGATAATAATTTCTTTTTTCATCACTACTGCTAAGTTGTTAAAATCTTCATATTTTGATGGCATTTGTTTTAAATATATCAGTTTATATTTTCTTGGATTTAAATCACTCAGTTTAAGAGTTTCAGTGTAATTTTAAACTACTCAATACTATATGCAGTATTAATATACTGTATAACCCAAAACTCAAAAACTGATTGAGAATCATCCTTGCATTTCAATTAATTAGATCCTTCTCCATATGTGACAAAAATTAGTCATAAAAAAATTACTCTTTGCTGCTCAAGTGGAAAAAGTGCTGAAGTCACACAATATATGAATATGACTGAAAGTGAGAATAAGGAAAGTTGGTAAGGCCTGTTGCATTTGACAATTTAAAAGGTAACAAAGTTAAACGTTTTATGTAATTAAAACTGTTTCAACTTCTTTCCTATTTTAAGATAATATATTTGAATTAAATCAATATTTCAGTAACTGATCTGGAAGAGGTTTTGAAGCCTGACATGAAATTGTACCACATCTCATTATCACAAAAATTTATACTTTATACAGTTAACTCATACACTTACAAGCCTGTCTGGCAGTACAGTCTTGGAATTCGAACCTTCGGTTTCATTCTTTGCTGCAGGTGTTGTCAAGGGTGATGTTTCTACTGTAGTATTTGTTTCTGAAATGGCAATAAAATTTCAGAATTAATAGTATAAAATTTCCTAGAAATAATGGTATTTACATTTTATCACAATTCCCTCAGTAGAAGTTGTCAAATTTTCAGAATTTGCCAAAGTCTGGCAACCATAATCATAACAATCCTGCAGCTAAGCAACATTACCATTCCCAAATGCATTTTCTTTACTGTATTTCTGATTCCAACAGATTTTATTCACAAATCACGATATTTTTGGCCTTAAAATCAATTTAAAAATATGTGCTTGGGACAGTGATCAACAATGGAAGAAAGGGCAGTAAAAATCTGCATGAATACATAATTTTGTCATAAAATCGCTAAAAGAGAACAGTGATGAAATGCACTTGGTAGATAGTATGTAGTAGTAACTTGACTAAGTTTGCACAATTCTCTGTATTTTTTTTAAGCGAAAATAGATGGTTGTGACCATAGGGAGAAGAACAGCATGAAAAATTGCAGAAAATTTTGTGAAGAATTTATTTTATTTTTTTAATATATAATCCTCATTTAATAATCAAAAATGTGTATTTTAAATTCAAGTATGATTTCTTTTCATATGTTGATAATGTTTTCGGAATTACGATAAATATTGATTGTTTGGGGGGATGGAGAAGATATGAAAATTGTCAACTTGCACTCGAGAAGTAACCTTTACCTTTTCATTTGTAAAAAATTGTCATGTCAAGGGAGTTGTGTTACTGTGAATGTACCGAAATAACTTTTATTTTATGCTGTAACATATATACATAAATTATCAATTAATAAAGAAAAAGTTTCAAACTGTTTTGAATAAAACTTTTCCAAGTTAAAATTATAAACATGCATTAACTATTTTAATGAAGCTTATAATTGATGTCAATCTAGTTATAGCATCATGCTTACAAAAGTAACAAACCACAATTCAACCTTAAATTGACATCAATTCATAGCCTATAAAATAAAATAAAATAAAATAAAATAAAAAAGGCAATTTGACGTTGACTCACAGTGATGCTTCTTTTTTTTTTTTTCATTGTTCATTAAAAAGAATAAAGATTCAAGTACATTTTCTTATATATATAATAAAAAAAAATCTACAAAACCAGTATAGGATTGTCAATCATATTAATCAAGATCGTATTTTGGCCTTTTCCCTATTTATTACTCAAACAAAAATAAAAAATTATGAATTTTCTGAGGTTTTTTTTAACAAATTATGAGTATAGGCTCAAAAAGGAAGAAATAAATATTAATACTTGTTTTGCTTGGTATTAATAAAAGAATATTACTACTAAGCAAAACAAAAACTGTTACTTAAAAGTAGATAATGCACCTCCATAAAATATAGAAATTTTTTTAGTGGTATCTGGGTCACAAATGGATCTAAAACACATTAAAAATATTTACAACAATATACAACTGATGAAACAGTATCTTTTTTTTTAATATCTACAATTTCTCTGAGAAACAAATAATTGTTTTAAAATAATGATAATTTTATGAATTTTTAAAATTTTACAGGCTAATTTTAAAGGAACATATTATTTTGATTAAAATTAAAATCTTTCATTGTTGAAATAACCACATTTTGAAAATGATAAGCATTATGTAATATAATTAAATACAAACTTACTGGACATCTTCAAGATAAAGAAATACGTAATACAAATAACTAACCTTCTGAGCGTAATAATGTAATTGGTTGGTCAGCACCTTTCATATATTTAAATATTTCTGAAAGTTCACTTTGTACTTCTATCATATCAGGCCTGTCTTTAGCATTTTTAGCCCAACACCTAGAAAAATACATTTTACAATATTGTTAAATAATATTAACAGTTGATGAATTGAAACAGCTAAAACATATATCAGAAATTACAGAAAACACTTAATCATATTCTTTTGAAAAACATTGAAGATTTTTATTTAAACATTTTATCCAGCACCTCATTCATGTCTGGATTTTAAATTATACTGTTTTAGTTTTAATTAAAGAATAATAGCTTCTGCTTTTAATCACAAAATTATGTGAATTATATGCAAAAGTTAAAAACTACTCCTTCACACTTTTATAAGATGTAAAAATTAACATGTTTAGTAGCTATAGATTTTTATTTTACGACATTTTTTTTCTATTATCAACAGTATGAATGAAACTAATAAAACTAGTTTTGAGTTTATTTTATTTTGAATAATTTAATGCTTTTCACAGTATTTTTTATGACCCATTCCTCTTCTCAATATATGTTGTAGTGTCATTCTACCCATTAAGACTTAACTGAAAAGACACCATGGTATTGAATTGCAAATCATTACGTTAGAGAGTGAATCTTCTCTAAGATAACTAACAAACCACATTATACACTCATTGCCATAAAAATTTGCCCATCAAGAAATAATTGTGGGATTGTAACGAAACTTGGCATGAAGGTACATGTCAGGTAGATATGCAAATGATTAGAAAAGCAACATGATTGCACATTGCATAATGTCAGTAGAGGGCATTGAACTTCGTTCTACTTGGAGTATGAAACAGGTAAGCAGAGCTTGTTTGAAAGTACTTAATCTTTTGCTAAGGAAACACTGAGGTAGACATGCCGTTATGCCGCCATCGAAGCCAATAAGCCAAATCAGCAGCTGTCAGAGTTCGAGAGGGGAAGAATCATCGGGATGATGGAAACTGTGTGGTCAGCTCGGCGAGTAGCTCATTAGGTAGGCCGTTGTGATTTTACTGTGAGGAGGTATTGGAACCAGTGGACAGAAGAGACATCATTTACACGGTGACCAGGCTCAGGACGCCCCCGATAGTGATAGACCAGTCGGCGAAAAGACCATCACATTATATGACATGCATGTGTAGAGCCAACTGACTCATTGCCCACTTTCCAGACACAAGCAGCAGCTTCATTACGGGCCCCTGTGTCTTTCTGAACCATCGCAAGGCACCTGGTTGAAGGACATCTCGTATCGCGATGCCCATTATGTGTGCTGCCAATGATAACCACCCACCGACACCATTTGGAGTGGTGTCACGCACAACAGGCTTGGACTTTAACGGAATGTAATCAGGTCGTCTTCAGCGCCGAATCTAGATTCAAGTTCACCAGTGATGACAATCGTGTTCACGTGTGGAGGCCACCTCAATCCTGCCTTCGCTTTACAGCGACACACCGTTCTCACAGTTGGTATGATGGTTTGAGGTGCCATTGCTTATGATACACAGTCACTTCTAATATCGATCCACAGCACAATGACAGGCCAGTGGTAAGTCCATGACATCCTTCAGCCACATGTGTTGCCACTCATGGCAGGGCTCCCAGGAGCCTGTTTTCAACAAGACAATGCTCGGCCACACACAGCATGGATCTCACAAGACTGCCTGTGCCACATTAACACCCTTACTTGGCCGGCTCGATCCCCAGATTTGTCACCAATTGAGCATATCTGGGATCATTTAGGACGGCAAGCTGGACAGCCTACGAGATTGACCGAACTAGAGGCATGTTTACAGCAACTGTGGAACGAGATGTCTCAGGACACCATATGGAACTTGTATGTCTCAATGCCCGTTTGTATTGCATCATGCATTTGCGCTAGAGGTGGTCCAACAGAGTACTAAAACTTCCATTCATGTGTACTTTTTTCTGCAATAAATTATCCTTTTTTCTTTGATTTTCAAATCACTTATTTATATCATAGTAGTACTTACATACGTAAAATTTCATTTCATTCTGACAAATCTTTCTTGGTGTGCAAATTTTTATGGCAATGAGTGTATTTTCTTTTATAGAGATTATCATCTTAGAGAAAGGATACTCGATATTGACATTTACTGACAAATACAAGTCACTTTCAAGTAGTGGACATCTTAGGGAGATTGTTGCTATGAAAAGATTCACTGTATTTTCTTTTAGTACACTATAATATACCAGTATATATAAAAAGATACATATAAATATAACATTTATTATATCACACATTGATTGTAAGACATCCCTAAATCCAAGACCTATCTGTTAAATAAAATATTGTTGCCAGAAAATTAAGGCTTTGATTCTAAGCAAATGAAATAAATAGTTCAAATATACAGAATAATATAATGGCCAATATAATAATACCAAAAAAATGCATTCTACCACTGTTTTCGGAAATGATCAGAATGAAGTTAGTGGTATGTGTTCCCATGGCAATAATTATCTAGTATCCTGGGCCAGGTGAAAGCAACAAAATAACAATCTTTTGCATCTCAAACATAACTACCTTATGAAACTTTTCCATGGACGTTTTGAACATAGACATATTTTGACTAAGATTGCAATTTAGAAAACAAAAACAGCTTTGAAACTTCACCTTGTCATCAGGCTTTCAAGAGGCTTCGGACAACCCTGGATTAAGGGAGGACGTTTACCTATAATAAAGTATACATACTTATTACAAAAATGAAATTTTTTTCAAGAGAATTAAGCATTTAACATTTCATCACTTCAGCTGCATGCCATTTTTCAAAGAGTTTTATATTCACCAACATAACTTGACTCATTTACTATAAATAGTATAATAGTAAAATGACTCAATATCTAAATGAATGATAAAATATGGAAATGTGGCTTTAATGTTTTTTAAATAAAGTATTACATTCTTTTTAACATAGGATTACATTCCTTCATAATGGCCTGATGGGAAAGCAAAAATGCAGATGCTATTTGAGGTGTGTGCAAATGCTTATATCTTCGAAATTAAACATGTTACAATCAATCTAACCACATCATTAGATAGATAAAAGAGCACATTAGCAGAAAATAAATAAATAAATAAAAATAAATTGGGAAAAGGGTATACGCATAATAATGCATCAAAAATAGCAAAGTTTGGGTGAAGTCAAAGCTCCATGCACATGTGAGACTGCATGGTTGTCTGGTAGACAGCCAGTGTATTCAGGTGGCGTTTGTGCTGTATTTTATTTCATCAAGTTAGTGATGTTGCGATTTATAGAAATTTGATAAGAGTAGCTGATTCTGCAACAAGAGAATTTACTGTTAAGCAGTGAAAGGGAATACAGGATTCAGAAGCAGGCAATATTTGTATGGTTGATATAATTGTTAATGGACAAACAAGATTTATTCTAGCATCCACATATATTTATCAAACTGTTAATTCAAAGATTTGAAGATATTCTGAGACTACTTAATTGATCAATGAAGAGTTTACAATAGATATGGATGTTTCCATTACTATGATTGGAGATTTCAATGCAGATGTCAAACGAAATGAAAAGGCATTTGATTTTATGAAACATCACTTTAATCTCAATATGGTGCCAAGTAACTATCCAAATACACTTTGCAATTTATTTATAGATTTAGCATTTACTAGGAATACAAACTGCAGGCATCTTAAATTATGTATCTTATTTCTCATATCATTGATCAATTTTACACAGGGTCATTTTGAATGAATAAATGTAATAAATTAAAACTAAAATAATATATATATGCATGTGTAAAACCTTTGTTTTATTTGTTCTATAACATCCTCACACTTCCATTAGTAATCCTAGGCATTAAACGCCAGCGGCTCCTTAAATTAAAAGGGAAAGCCTACCTTCAGTTTTTTTTTTACAAAAATTTCTAACACACTTAGCACTTTTAGACTAAAAAATAGTTAGTTTTCCAACTCATTACAACACCATGCCTACTGTGAAAAGAGAGAGCTTATCGCTAATTTTGCTTTATACCTCTGTTACAGATGTAGGAAATGTTTTGATAACTTACAATAAAACAATGATCTTCTATTTCATTTTTATAATAGGTTACAGTAGTGATATCAATTTTCAAACTAATCTGGATTCTTTTCTGTTAGCAGGACACCAGCTATTATTGTGAGTCAAAATGCCAAATTTGGTAGCTTGTTTATTTTGCATCACAAACAACTATGCAATGATATCAATGCAAATAAATACATAAGAAGAAAGAACATCAATCCAGTAATTATCCCTCTAAATTTTAAGTTGCTTTTGTTCCAAGTTCTGAGTTTTTTTTTAAAGAAAAGAAACAAACTGTTGATTAGTTATGAGGAATGAAAAATTCAAAGCCAGCAAGGCACTGTTCCCTGTCTCTGGATTTAATTTTAAAAAAGTCTTTTTTTGCATGAACTTATATATTGTTAGGTTTGCCATCTAGTCAGATCTTGTGCCTAAATTTATGTTTTAATGTTAAATGGCATCTCGTTAAAGAAAAGAAAGTTGAAAGTACCATGATTACCATTGTCAGACATATAGCTTCATTGCAAGTACTTAAGGAATGACTAAAATTATGTTCCAAGTCCAAATGCTGAACTCCAAGTCCAAATACTAAAGTCTTTTTTGTGAGCATACAGAACTGTTACAATGTTTTAAGCACAAACCAAGTCAAGAAGTCAGGTAGCTGCTGTTGATGAAACTCATATTCCTTTCTGTTGCTAGTCATCAGCAGGCTTGTTAAAAGCTGTACCCTACTGTGAATTAAATTGTTAGTTCATTCTGGGTAAAATATTTCAGTTTATACCCATGATTAAAATTACTGTATTGTGTTGTGTATGCAAGTGATGATGTTGAGTGAGAAGAGAAGAAAAGAAAAGAAATTAACATGAAAATGGAAATGAAACTGGATGCCTTAAGAGACCGGACAATGAATTAAAACATTAATAAAACTGCCAAGAATTAAGCTGTTGGATGAAGTAATATGAGTTGTGAATGACCCACTCCTTCTTTCATCAAACTCAATATTTCGGTAACTTTCATCCTCTCAGTCCACATTAGGTAAAGTTTTCAGGACTCTTCTGTGCATTCCTTTGTTATGTCATATGTTCTTTGTCCTATTAATTTAATTTTTCTCTTCTTCAATAGATTACTTTATGTCAGAATCACAAGCATGCACTTAAAATTTATATACAATTGTCGTCACTATCATTATTTTAACTAATCAAAGTAAGTAAAAATACCATACCATTATGGACAGCCCACATGATACAGAATGCAGTAGCACGCTCACCATCATGAAAAGGCTTTTGTCGGGTCAGAACTTCCCACAAGATTATAGACCAACTGAATATATCACATTTTTCACTATACTGGGAACCTAAAATGCATAATTTTTTCCTTCTCAAATGTGCATATAAAATTATAAATCCATTATTTAATTCTAAGTATGGTGACTTATATTGTTAAAATGAAAAAGAAAAATTAAACTTTCATTTTACAAACTGTGATAGTTTTCTGCAAGTGCAAATAGAGGTACACTGCCAGGGGGGTGAGACAGTTCTATATCTCCTGTTCTACTGGGCCGATTGACAAAATACAAATTCTATTTTTCATGTCTTGAAAGCGCAACTTAGGATATATATTAAAGATTTATATATAGCACTGTTTTAAGATTGGTATTTTGATACAAAATCGGACATTTTCTGAAATGACGTGCCACTTTTTTTTCCATATTTCGATTCTATGACTCAAATTATTCCAAACTGCCAACTTTTGTAAGAATCGCAAAAGTAGTTTTTAAAAAATTGGCTCTCAAAATTTTAGCTCCTCAATGTTAATTCTTGGTATGTATATGTTAATTCAGTTTGGTATGTATTTATTAATATCTCTTTTTTTATGAAACTTATTTGATTCCTTCCTATACAGTTCGAAATTTAGGTTCCTTCCAAATAAAATTTAACCATTTTCTATGATTTATTTTTAAATAATTTTTATAAATTTACAAAAGAATTTTGAATTATAACCTATAAAATTTTTACAATCATTTTAAAGTAGATGTACTTCTAAGCATACCTGCAAAAAATGAGAGCTTTTGATTCAAAATTTCCAAAGACATACATGAACTTACATATTGGTGCTTTTTGAAATTTGGCACATTTGTTGAAAGCGATATTAGCGGAAATGTGGTTTATGCACTTTGTTAAAATTATCTGAAAGTAAGAACGATGTGACTTTTTTCCCACTCATCCACAACGTTAAAGGTAGGAACGATGTGACTTTTTTTCCGCTCCTGCACAATGGAAGGGATAGGAAAATAGGTTGCCATGTATTAAGAAGTTTGCCAAGTGAATTATTCTTGGTGCAAACTGAAAAAAAAATCCGCCAAGTTAAATTTTTGAATTTCTCCATAAATTTCGCACTAAATTTTACAAAATGTAATATTTAGGCATAATTTTAGTCATAGAATCGAAATATGGAAAAAAATTGGTATGTTATTTCAGAAAAAGTCCCATTTTGTGTCAGAATATCTATATTAGAAAAAAAGCTATATATAAATCTAATATATATCCTAAGTCGTGCTTCTGAGACATGGAAAACGCAATTTGAATTTCGTCAATCAGCCCAGTAGAACGGGAGATATAGAACTGTCCCCCCCTTTTTTTTGGGCAGTGTACCTGGGTTAACACACATTCATTAAAGAAGTACTTTGCGATATACCAAAGTCACTTCAGAAGTACTTGAAGTATATCATTAGTTGAACGGATGGTACAATTGCGAATCATTTTACAAGTAATCTACTTATTGCAAATTAGCAGCATATTTATTTACCCAAGCTATTTTACTAATATCTACAAAGAGAGATTCTATATTTTTCCTCTCCCTCCTCACAAAAACGTATTTGATTTTCAAATGATCTTGAGTCTTATTAAGATTATGTAAACAGATTAAAGAGAATCATATATGGACTATAAAAGATAGATGCCTTTATGGAAAACTTTCTGAGAGGAACAGGTTCATATTTAGATCATGCATGATTATACATTACAAAAATGTTCATGCAGCTAGTGTGTTTGCCAGATTTGATCAAAATTCAGCTCTCCTATCCACTAAATCACTGGTGGGCATTTGTGCCTTGCCAAAGGGATGGCATTCAGACTAGGGAATGATTAATAGCCAAATGAGCTGAATGATTGTTTATGTTCTGCTGCAAAATACATGCATTTCACTTTTAAAATGATTTTATAGTCTCAACCACCTAATTTTGCTTGTTGGTGTTTCTTATACGAATACACAGCATGTCATGCTTAGAAAAATTGCTCTTTGCTTACCAGAAAAACTAGAAAGTATCATTAATGAACAATTCTGAATACTAATGAAACGTGAATATAAAAAAGTGGGATAAAACAGCTGTATAACTCAATAAGAAATTCAGATGTACAAATCACAGCTGCTAAACACAGTTTTTTTAAAGCTTTTTTTAGTAAGGTAGCATTTACTAATTATAAAAATGAACAATTCTGTTTCACAAATGACCACTTATTAATATAAAAATTCATAAATAAATAAAAAAGAGGAATAATTTAAAATTCTACAGTCCAGAATAAGTCCAAATATAAGATTAATACGGTATAACTAACATAAGACATTATTAAAAAAATGCACATTAACAAAAATTATTACCTTCAAACACTTCTGGAGCCATCCATGCAGCGCTACCTTTACTATTAGTCATGTTTGTGTGCTTATCACAAGCAGTGCCAAAATCACATATTTTCAATACAGTCCCACCATTTACTAATAAAAGGCTGCCAAAAATAAACAAAACATGATAGAAGGTAGCTTTCTTAGCTTATGTCTTATGTTAATACTTTTAATATGTTAAATAACATACACAGTACACATGAAAATTACACTATTATGAACTAATTTGTTCCTAATAGAAATTACTAAAGCAGTAATTCATAAAGTCAGAATTAACTATTAATTAAAGCTTTGCCTATGAAATGAAAGACATGGCAGTCAAAATATAATATTAGCATAACTAATGCATAACAAAAAAACTTCAGATAGTTTTTATTTGATTTAGTTACCTTAATTTTTAATAGCAAAAGATGAAATAGCGATTCTAAGGCTTCATAAAGTTAAACAACATTATACTGCATTTTGCGCAAACAAATTAAAAGTAAATTATTTTAGCATTGTAGGGATTTACATTTATTTTAAACAACCAGTTAAATTTAAGTTTTTGTTCTTTCCTATAAGCCTTCATTCCCCTAATTGTCAATGTCAGAATATTTAAATTTGGTAGCACGCGTGAAGTAATGCAAAATTCTACCAGTGGGAGAAAAAGGTTTAGACACCAAGTTCTAGAAGGGAGAGTTAGAGAGTGTGGGCAAACTTTGTGCTTTTTGTAGTGTGAGTTTCTGATTAGCATTTATTGCTGGTTAAACGTGGTGTAACAGCTATTACTTTGCTGCCACTAAATTGTTCAGTGCTCTGTTAGGAAACAGGATAGTCTGAGCACTGTAGCGTAATCCTACTACTTGTTAATATCTTTAAATTTTTAGTTCAGTTCTTACTGTTTCAGTTATCAACCAAGCAGAGGCGTAGTTTGTTAGCGTCGAGTTGACGTATTGTAAATTTCTAAAGAGTGTAATAAAGGGTACTTTTAACCCTTCTTCTGTGCAGTTACTATTCTTTCAGTTATCACATAGAAGACAGACAAATGAACCCTACATCTGGCACCCAAAGTTCTACTCGAATACAATGATCAACGATCAGGACGGACAATCATCCCAACAAGATGCAGAAGTTGTAGACCAGATGGTGACAAGCCCCTTGGATGGGTTTGGTTTCTTAATTCAGACTATGAGAGTGTCCATTAAGCCACCAGTGATATTCGATGGCAGGAACTCTGTCACCTCATTCCTGGAAGCCCTTGAGACGCACTTTCAGTTATATCTGGTACCTGAAAGACAAAAGGTAGCTATTGCTTCGTGTGCCTTCCAAGGGCAGGCAGAGTTTTGGTGGAAAGGAATTGGAAAATTTTTACTTGGAGAAGTTGGAAGCCTCACCTACAATTTTTAAAATTTTACAGTGACACTCCTAAAGGCCTTCTCAATCATGAAAGACTGTGCCAAACTTGAAGCCGAACTGTACAGCTCTTATCAACGGAAAATGGAGGACCTCACCAAGTTTATCCTATGTAAAGTCAAGATTGCAAACATGCTATATGGAAGGAAGCCCAATAGCGAAGTCATTGAGATTATATTACCAAGATTATTACCTTTACCAAGACTTTATGGAACTCAGAAATCCACAAACGCTGGAAGAATTATCCGAATTAGTTGTAAAGTTCCAGACAGCCGGCCACCGAAAGAAATAAATACAACGGAGGAAAACATTTTGTAATCAAGCCATCAACGAGCAAGAATGAAAATGATAAAGCCAAAGACTGCCAGCATACCCAGAAAACATCAGGAAGAAAGAAGGCTTTAAACGAGTAGAGAGGCCTCAGAATTTGACGGTCCAGATCCCATGCGCACCACAGAATCCCTCTAAGTTGCATTTAAATACCATGTTGGTCAAGAACTTACAACTACCAGTAATCCAGGTTCTTTTGAACAATGTACCCATAGAAGCACTCGTAGACACTGCCGCTCAGGGAAATTTTCTAAGCCAAAACTTCTATTATCAGAATTTCTGAAGAATAAGATTATTTAAAAATAGTAGTACGAAAATCATAGTTGTATAAGGGAAAGTTTGTGAATGCATCGGGAAGCTGTCGCTTAATATTCAGGTAAAAAACGAAGTTTTGAAAGTTCTACTTTTTGTTGTTCAAAATTTACAAAATCTCATTTTAGGTACAGAGTTCCTTAAGGTGGCGAGTATCACAATAAATGTTGTGGAAAATTCTGCTGTCTTGGATATGGTACCAAGGGTAGTGGAAGAGGAAAAATATACCCTCCAGTCGACCTCCAGCATCTAAAGGAAGGTGAAAGAGACAAACTGAAAGAACTCGAAAGCTTTGTACACTATTTTCTGAAAAACCTGGTAATACACAGATAGTCATCCATGCTACTGAATTAAAATCAAGTGAACCATGTAAAGCAAAACCTTAACGTTATGATAAGGAAAAAGAATCAATATTAAAACACCGCATAAAACAAATGTTAAAGGATAAAATAATAACTCCCATCAATAGTGAATATGCCAACCCAGTTGTGCTATGCAGAAAGAGAAATAATTTGCCCGATCCAAAAGCTTGGCATTTTGCCATTGATTACTGGAAATTAAAGAGCATGACTAAATTCACTATTTACCCTTTACTGGTAATAGAAGAAATAATATGAAAAATCAGGTTTACAAAATTTATGACCACTCTTGATCTTACTTCAGGTTACTTTTAATTAGCCATGAAACCAGAAGACGGTGAATAAGACAGCATTTATTACAAAATCAGGCATTTGTGCATTTTTATGTATGCCATTTGGCCTTTGCAGGGCTCCATCAACTATGGACATTATTCTACATCCTATTCTAGGGAAGTCACTTTGACTTATCTAGATGGTATCATCGTAACAAGTGACACTATTGAGCAACATGTAGAAGAGCTCCATGAAGTTTTTTCATTATTAAAGGAAGCAGGGTTACTGGTTAATGCTGCAAAATGTAAGTTCGCAACAAAAGAATTAAGGTACCTTTGTTACAATATCTCAGCAAAGGGTATCGAGATTGAGGATTCTAAAATAAAAGCAATCAAAACTTATGTACTGCAAAGAAATTTTCATTTTTTCTTGGCATGTGCTCGTATTACCGTTCTTTTATCCAAAATTTTGCCGATATTGTTGAACCTCTGTTAGTTTTAAAATGGAAGAAATCTAAGTTTGCATGTATAGGGGAGGAAAACATAGCTTTTGAACAATTAAAAACAAATCTAATTAATGCCCCAGTGTTAAAACTCCCAGAAGGGGACAAGACCTTGGCTTATGCTTCAGATTACGGCATGGGCGCAGTTTTAATGTAAAAAAAGGGAATCCTTGGCATTTTTTAGTAAAACATTACCCACACAACGGAATTATACAACGACTGAACGAGGAACATTAACTGTGTTAATGGCAGTTCAGAAGTTCAGTGTTTATTTTGGAAAAGCACCAGTTATAATCTACACAGATTATGCGGCCATACATAGATTAAATTCCAGAAAGAATTTAACTCCTAGATTAATTAGATGGGCCTTAAATTTACAAGAATACAACTTAATAATTAAGCACAATCCTGGCATTGAAAATTCCGTGGCTGACACATTGTGAAGCATTAAACTAGATGAAAATGGTGGTCAAATAAAATGTGCTATGTTAACTTTTTAAAGTTTTAGATTTCGGGAGACAGTCATAGCTGAATTGCCAAAGGATCCAGAATTTGGTAATATCTATGCTTATTTAAAAGATCCAGATAATTTTGAACTTACAGATCTTGCTGCAACTAGAAATAGGGTGCAAAATTACGAGATCATAGATAATCTGTTATTCTACACTAAATAGACAAATGAAAACTATGAATACAAACTATTCATCCCAGCCACACTACGGCTAAGCATTTTGCAGGAACTGCATTACGCACCAATGGCTGACCACTTAGGGGTGAGAAAAACGGTGCGTAGAGCATGCAAGGCGGTGTATTTTCCGCAACTACTGAAGGTAGTGACAGCGTATGTCAGGTCCTGTAATTTATCTCAGTTAATTAACAGCATTAATTATAGGCCGGCCGGGTATCTAAATAGTATTTGTGCGACTTTTCCTAATGAAACTCTTGGAATAGACCTTCTTGGCCCTTTTCCCCAAAGTGAGTTAAATAAAAAACGATATCTTTTGGTGATTACAGACCATTTTTCTAAGTGGGGAGAAATAATTCCCTTAAAGCGAGCGCCAGCTATAATAATCGCAGATGCATTCTTACATAGGTATATTTTAAAATGCGATCTTTAAAAGTAATAAGTAATAATAGAAAACAGTTCGTTAGTCCAATTTTTGATAATTTGTGTAAAGGGCTTGACATACAGCATATGAAAATAGTCCCGTACAGACAAGAGGCAAATATTATGGAAAAGAGTTAATAAAAACATTATTAAAATAATTAGAAGTTATGTTAAAAATTATCATAAACATTGGGATGACCAAACTAATGAACTAGCCTACGCTTTAAGAACTGCCAAGCATGCTACAATGTGTAAAACGCCTGCTGAATTATTTCTGGGTAGGAAGATTTTGACACCGTTGGACAAACTCTTTTTCATCCAAGAATGAGAACCAAAATTTAAACAGGCAAACAAGTCAGTCTATTATGATAATAGATGCTGTGAATCTGATTTTAAAGTGAGGGATAAGGTGCTAAAAAGAAAATTCACTCTGTCTAGTACACCACAAAACTTTGTATGAAAATTCGCCCATAAATTTGATGGGCCTTATGTGGTACAGCAAATCGTTGGGGCTGTTATTTATTTAAAATCAGATTCAGGAGAAAGAATAATGGTCAGTCTGGATGAATTAAAGAAATGCTTTGAATGTAAAGATTTTGATGTTTTGAATAGTTTCTTGCAATCTTCCAAATCAGAAGAGGCGGCATCCTTAACCCCATCAGAGCTTCCACCACCCACAAAGAGACGAAGAACAGATTAGATGACAAGGTCTCAGATAAGCAGAAGAATTCCTGAGAAAAGAATCCCTTAACATGTGGAAGGTCCAGTGGAAAAAAAATTCAAAGGTGAAGAATCGTTGAGAAGAAAGGCTGCAAATGGGAACAAGGATGGCCGTGCCCTGACAAGGTCTCACAGCAGACTACCACAGGATACGACAAGGAGGCAGCGAACAGAAAGAATAATACAAGCAAGACCACCGGTTGGTAAAATGAAGAAGAGACCTGCCAAAACTTATGGCCCACAGCAAAGACCGAAGCAACCAAGAGTCTGCAGGCAAGAGTCCTTGACTACCGACGCTCCAAGAACCAGTTTTCCGGCCAGCAAAAGGAAAAGACAGGAAATACCACCATTCCACCCTAAAAGAAGGATGCTCAGAGGAGAAAAGAGGAAAGGCCAACTCCAACCCGTGGAGAAAAAGTAAGAGATTGAGAATCTCTAGAGTGAATAACCTCACATGGAGTGAGTTCTGCAATAAAATAATGGCTGAATACTAAGCGATGAAAAACAAAGATAAGTGAATTTTTCAATAAATTTTTTTTCTATTGTGTAAAGTTGCATGAAAACCTTTCAAATACGAAGTTACACTGTAAAGTCAATTGCCTTGGTTAAGGACTAAATTTATTTTAGTTTTATTTGGTGAAAGCACAAAGCTATAGTGTATTGTAGAAATGTAATGTACAGAACTAGTAGTTCGGTTTTGTTAGACGAAAGACTATTTATGTTATCATGCCAAAAGTTTTAGCCTGATACAAACAACTTCATAATAGTACTTGACAATGGAAATTTATTTTTAGGTTTGCACTTTTGGTGAGAAAAGGATTGAAGTAAAATTTTCATTTTATTCTTTATTGCGGTAAAAGTATTTGTAAAATTTGAAAATATCTGTTGTGTTAATTTAAATGATACTGCAAATGGAGGTTTAAATTTCCAAAGAGATATAATAAATATTTAGTGCTAAAACCTCAAAATGTAAAGTTAATGTATTTAAAAGTCACTGTATTCAAGTGAAAATCTTGAGTTTGCTCAAACGAAATGTTAGCCAAGTCAAATCACGCAACTTTGAGCGAAACCTTGTATGTGTTTAAGACGAATGTGGAAAATATATTTGGTATGCATGTGTTTTACAGCACTCTCCACCAACACTCTAGTTAATTTTCATGTTTATTAGCTCATGGAGAATTAAGAAGGGAATTTAGGAGGTGTCTAAGAAGTTTATAATGTGCTAACAATTTTATGTGTGTTTAGGTGGAGCATTTGTTCACTGTGACATGTGTTCACTGTGACACATTTTTGGCCAAAAACACATAACCAAAAAGGCAGTTAAGTTTAAATTAAAGCATGAATGTGTAGTGAGTAAATGTGACCCGTAAAAACTGTAATGTTTGGAAAAGTTGAGAAAGCTACGGTTAATACAAAAGGGTTAAAAACTCAATAAAAGAATTATTGTGAACTTAAAGTGTTATTTATTGTTTGATATAAACACTTATTCATAAGTATTCCTTCCAGATGACTGGAAGGACAAGACTGAGTGCTTTAGTCAGCAAGGATGATGAAGCAAGTTCAGCGGTTGTTAGTTGTATGAAGCAAGTTCAGCAGAACAAAATAATTATTTAATGTTATAGTGAAGTTTACATTCTGTGTGTAAACAGGGCTCAGGGCCTGTTAGTTGCAGAATTTAGCAGTTTGTAGCAGATCTTTTATGACCTTTATCCAAGTCTGCTAAATTCTGGTAGGGGCAATTGTAGGAATTTATATTTATTTTAAATAAAGAGTTAAATTTAAATTTTTGTTTTTTCCTATAAGCTTCCATTCCCCTAATTGCCAGTGTCAGAATATTTAAATTTGGTAGCACGCGTGAAGTAATGCAAAATTCTACCCGTGGGAGAAAAAGGTTTAGGCACCAAGTTCTAGAAGGGAGAGTTAGAGAGTGTGGGCGAACTTTGTGCTCTTTGTAGCATGAACTTCTGCTTAGCATTTATTGTTGGTTAAATGTGGCGTAACATCTATTACTTTGCTGCCACTAAATCTTCACCGCTCTGTTAGGAAAAGGGATAGTCTGAGCTCTGTAACGTAATTCTACTTACTTGTTAATATCTTGGAATTTTTAGTTTAGTTCTTACTGCATACTTGCCAACCTATGACACTCAAAAATTGAGATATTTATTTTCAATGAAAAAAAGATTTTTAAATGATAAAAATATATTTTTTAATAATGAATTAATTTCAAATTGTTACTAATTAATATCTGAAAGTTCAGTTACTAATTCTTAAATGCAAACAGTATATCCTGCATTAAGAACTTTTTGGTCCTTTGTTTCCATAGAAAAAAGTAACCTTTCATTTTTTTCAATAGAACTCATGTTGTCCTTGTGCTTTCGTGTAGGAACATGTTTGAGAACATCGGCCCTTCCACCATGCGAAATCGAAAATTTGCAATGACAAACGGTACACATCACAAATGCGTTACATTGCTTTGAGCAAATATTAGAAGAAAAGTCCTCTGGGTACGATTTTTGAAAAGTACCTGAGTATTTTACCTTTTTCACAGACATAAGTAATACCAAATATCATAATTTCTTAAACTATTTCTCAAAAGCACGTATGTTCAAGCAAGTTAACAACAAGATGAACGAAATAACTGCTCGATCTTGCTTTGTGCTCATTGGCTGACACGCAGTGGCACTTGATGCTCATTAGAGAAATGGAACATGCCATTTTCGGACATGTGTTCTCACACACAAAACAGAAACAGACCATAATTTCTCACCTGTGAAACTACATTGGTTCTCTATGTGGTTTTGAGAAAAACCAGGTGCTTTCAGACACCCCGAATCACTTTTTTTTTTAGGATGCAAATAACGAAGTATTAAGCCAAGCTACTTAAAAATAATGAGAAATTTTAAGAATAAGAGAAAGTGGGGAGAAATATATTGTAAATCGGGTTGGTGGGAGAACGGTTAGAAATAGGGAGTCTCCCGCCTAAATCGGGAGAATTGGCAACTTTGTTACTGTTTCAGTTATTGTCCAAGCAGAGGTGTAGGTTGTTAGCATCGAGTTGATGGATTGTAAATTTCTAAAGAGTGTAATAAAGGGTACTTTTAACCCTTTTTCTGTCGGTTACTACTCTTTCAGTTATCACATAGAAGACAGATAAGTGGACTCTACAGCTTTCTTATTACTTGAAAATTTAGGTTTGATTCAACTATATTTTTTAAATGATAAAAAGATTGAACTGGAAAGAAATGCTACATTAATAATACCAACCACTTAATTATCAACGCTTAAATAACAAAAAAATAAACCAGTAACAATGCAATATCATAATTGTATATGCTAAAGCAAATATTAGAACAGATGTAGCAAGTCTCAAAATGAAATTTATTACATAAAGCTACAGATCTTGAGCCCAAAGAACAGGCAATGTTCTATTAAAATGGTTATTAGCATTTAATTCGGTGCAAATATTATAAATGTATACATTTGAGAGCTTCATATTTTTAAGGAAGTATTATGTGAATACTGTACATGATGCTTTTTAATTTAAAAAAAGCAACTTGCAATAACATATGATTTTGAAATAAATAAGTAAATAATAAATAAAATGGATGAAGAAAAATTATGCAACAAAATCTGTCTTATTTATGTCTTTTAACTCTCTGATTTTCTTATTTGTAACATGCAGTCACTAAATAAGAACAGAAATTTATGAGACTTATACTATGATAGTTTTACATTGTGAAAGTGAATTAGAATGGATTAGAGTGTAAAACAGGAAAAGTAATAATTAGCAATGCAAATAATTAAATTAATAGCTAAGACAATTTCAGAGCAGTTAAAATACAAAGAAAATTATATTTACGGATTAAAAAAAATAATAATGCAATTCCCTCTCTCTTCTGATAAAAGAGATCTATATTAGCTTATCCTCAAAGTTAACACAGTTTTGTTTAAAATCTAGACCAATCTAAAGTTATCTTTTTGCTAATTTTAATTTTACACTGCTGTGTTTTCCCATTTTCAAAAATAAAATTATGCTTAGGAATCCAATTGTAACACAAACTATTTATCTTTTAGTTTCAAAAGTGGTAATTTCAGTTAATGTACAAGCCACTAGTGAGCTTAAAATTTAGTGTACTGTTATGAATTGTCCCCCCACACTTTCTCAGATTTATGCTTTAAACAATACTTGTTTCAATGCAATCTGAATGGCCTCCACCTCTCCAATAAAAATCATCTATGTGTACCTGCAAAAGCATGAAAACAGAAATGACTTGGAAAAACTCCTGAACTTGTTACGAATATTGTTATGAAATATCCAGGCATGGTAAGATAGCTTCCCTGCAAAGCAAGTTTAGGGTTGCCAGAAAATGGCAAGGGAAAGCAGGGTTGCCACATTTGGCGACAAAACTTGCGATATGCTATAGACGCATAGAGAACCTTCTGGAAAGAATTCTTATTGGTTTAGACCAGAATGTTCCCAAACACAAGCCAAAAGCTATATAAACCCTGCTAGTATGCAGAGAGTCAGTGTCTCATTTAGGGAGTTGACAGTCAGTCAGTGATCGAGTGTCTTGTAGCTGAGCTGATCGTTGAGTGCATCAAGAAAGTTTCTTAGTGTATTGCGAGTTTGTGCATTGTCGAGTTTCATCTTAGAGTGTGTTGAGCTCCGAGAACGACCGAACCGAGTCGCGAGCTGTACTCTAGTGCATCGCGAGTTGTTGCGTGGAGAGTTCCGAGAGTACCTAAAGAGAGAACGAGTGTGCAGAGTCAGGAGCTGTACTTTGGTGTTTTGCCATGAAGCTGTCTCCACCGATATAGCCTGATGGGTGTGTCGCTGCTTGTCTCAGCGTGTTTACAGTAGTTCTTTGACAACTGTAATTTTGGAGCTGTCTTGAAAAATACTGGCCAATAAAGTGTGCCTTGATACTTCATCAAGTGTCGTCGTAAATCACTCCAAATCCCCAAACCCTTAAAAAAAAAAAAAAAGAGAGAGAGAGAGAGAGAGAGAAAGAGTAACAACTGGTGTCAGGAGTGGGGTTAGCGAATGAATGCCAGTGACAACAGTGATGGAAGAACAATTAAGACAGCTTCTGACTGCCTTTGCTGCATTCCATGAAAGATGGAATGTGTCGCCAAGTCAGTTAAATAAGAGATGAAAGCCAAGATAAAAGCCGCATATGAGATAAAAGCTGGATATGAAGAGATGACAGCTGAGATGAAAGCCGGACTGGAAGATATGAAGGCTGGACAAGAAGAGATGAAAGTCAGCCAAGAAAAGGTGCGAGAGCAATTCCAACAGATGAAAGTGAAGCTTGCAGAAGAAACCGGAGCCATAAAAAAAGATGAGGAAATCACAGAAGTGGCATCTGAAGAATCAGAGGATGAAGAAATGAAGGAAGTAGCTGGTGAAGTGTTTGAGAAAGATCCAGAAATGATGGATGAAACATCTAAGAGGATTAAAGAAAAAGAACGAAAACACGAAGAAATAAAAGACGGGAAAGAAGATTTTGATTCTCATATTCCTGAAGTAGCGATAGAAGAAAGTGAAAATGCAACTATCAGGATCGTAGAAACTGATAGTGAAGCTACGAAGTCGCAGTTAGCAAGCATTGAACCATCTGAAAGTTCATGTGATGCTGAGATGGAAGGAACTGATGCACAACTTACGCAAAGTGCTCCAGCATTGCAAGAAAATTCACTCACTTTGCAATCTATGTGTGTGTCTCATAGTGCAGATTGTACAGACACGGACTTGATTCTAAACCGGGATACTTCTGCTTGTAAAGAATTGGATTCTGTTCATAACTCTAATCCAAACATCGAAACTTGTTTTCACGGAGGCAAATAAACATGTAGAAACTGCCAAAATTACGAAGATGAACTGTACATATGATGCAAAACTCCCGGGTGGGGAACAAACTGTTTCAGATCTTCCTGTGGACGAAAAACCTGAAAGGACTGAATCTTCAGACTGCGATATGAAAAAGAGAAATAGATCTGAGAACTGCAGTGACAAAGTATTTGACTCGGGTATAACTTAATGAAAAGCCTGAGACCGAAATCCATTATGAACTTTAATTAGTATAATTTAAAATTGTTCTGTGTTGATTTGTGTATATAACTTGTACATAGTGTAAATATGTGTTTCTTTAGTTATGTTGTTTGTTTGTTTTACCTTTTGTTTGTATCGAATTATGCTTCTGATCAAGTGTTGTACTGCCCGGGACGTGTAGTCCTTGGAAAGGGGCAGTGTTGTGAGATGTCCAGGCGCGGTAAGATAGCTGCCCCGCAAATCAGGTTTAGGGTTGCCACATTTGGTGAGAAATCGGCCATTTGGCGACAAAACTGGCAATATGCTATAGATGCATGGAGAACCTTCTGGAAAGAATTCTTACTGGTTTAGACCAGAATGTTCTCGAACACAAGCCAAAAGACATATAAACCCTGCTGGTACGCGGAGAGTCAGTGTCTCGTCTAGCAAGTTGATAGTCAGTCAGTGAACGAGTGTCTTGTAGCTGAGCTGGTCTTCGAGTCCATTGAGAGAGTTTCTTAGTAATCGCGAGTTAGTGCATTGTCGAGTTCCATCTTGAGAGTGTGTTGAGCTTCGAGAACGAACAAACTGAGTTGCGAGCTGTACTCTAGTACATCGCGAGTTGTTGCGTGGAGAGTCTCCAGAGTATGGAAAGTTCCGAGAATGACTGAGCAGAGTCGGGAGCTGTACTCTGGTGATTTGCCGTGAAGCTGTCTCCACCGTTAAGAGCCTGATAGCCTGAAGGCCGTGTCGCTGATTGTCTCAGCGTGTTTATAGTAGTTCTTCAACAACTGTAAGCGTGATTTTGGAGCTGTCTTGAAAAATATTGGCCAATAAAGTGTGTCTTGATACTTCATCAAGTGTCGTCGTTAATGACTCCAAATCTGCGAACCCTTAACGTATGTGCGAAGGAAAAAGAAAATGTAACAATAATAGACATCAGCATATGATCCATCCATACACATGTGTAACTGCTCGTACTTTGGATATTCAGTGTCAGCAGTTTTAAAGGTTCAGCTCCTTAAAACATCTGTGGAAGAACCTTTCTTGACCTCTTGAACACCATGCCTATACGATTCACATTTATCTCAGTTTGAATTACGCTCAAAGGATTCACTGTTATATATATATAATGATTTCCTGCAGTTATTTGATAATTCATGTTTTTATCTATTAAATAGTGAACTGGATGAACTATATTCAGTCTTTAAACTTCTAGTTCCTTGAAGAACAACAATGTAAATACATTCTCCTTCAATACAAAAATTAAATGATGACTGGTTTATTTAATTATGGCAAAACTCTTGAAGGCTATCTGTTAAGGAAAGGGATGCATTCTTCGGGAACTTTCTGAGGGAAATTGGTTTGTATAAGCCCACAAAAAGAAAATCCCAAAAATACCTATGAAGCCAACCCATTTGCTAGGACCTGAACTCGAGACAAAATTAAATGATAAATGATATATTATATTTAATAGATGTATTTTTAAAATGTTAGGTTATTTATGCAAAACAGGTATCTTTTTCAGAAATACATTTTAAGGAAGGAAAATATACTCTCATATTTGAAACTTATATGATACATGTTAGAAATTAATTACACATACTACTATTCAGTATGACCTAAATTTGGATAATAAACACAGAAGAGAATATTTGAGACTTTATAAATCGTACAACAAAGTTATGGATTTTTTTAAACCATTTTCTGAGATAAATGAATATTATTGTTTATTTATTCATTAAAAAAAACTTTAATCAATTGATTTTGTTTACATTTCCTATTAATACAAAATTTTAACAATAAAGTAAAAGAAATATTAAGCAGAACATGGCTAATATTCCCAAAGAAATCTGTTCTATTATAAATTCTATGAGTGTTAGAGTGTATATACATAACTGAAAAGAAAAGTCTTATAAATACATAAGCGAACACTCTATTCTTGGCTAATTCTATTTTTTAATAACAAAGTGCAAGTTATTTAAAATATTCACTTTATTATATATAAAAAATTTACAAGAAAAATCTACTTTTATCACTCACAGATACATGAGCTGCTATAAAATAAAATTTAAAAAATTTTTGCATTTACTTTTGCCTACACACATATGCATGTTCCCCAGTTGTGGACCAAATGTCACGGTGTTTTTAAAACTCAATAGAATAGGTTTTTTTTTCAACTTAATAATTTCTCTTTTAATTAAAATGAAAAGGAACTTAAGGAATTTATCCTTACTTGGGAGGCTTAAGATCTCGATGGATAAGAGGACGTGGTTTCATATTATGAAGATATGCAACACCATTGGCTGTCTGAAGGAGCCAACTGATGGCATGTGCTGCTGTATACTGAACTTGTTTCATAACATGAAGAACTTTAAATATAAAGAAACAGAAAAAAATATCATCTTGCAGTCATGCTATATGATAAAACAACTGTAAATTAATTAAATAGTCTCAATACAAAAATGACATTACCATCATAGAAAATAAATTACACATAACTAGCAAATTATTATAAATTTATGTCCAGACAACAAATGAATACCTCAAATGGAAATATAATTATTTTTATTGAATTTCATTCTACACTGAGTGTTTTCCTGAAGAAAACAATTAACTCTGTTGTTTTGATTCTTTTTTTGGGGGGGGGGAGGAGAAGGTACGCATTTCTCCTTTCTTCCCACAATGTTTATCTCCTCATTTTTCTACATTTCAGAGGTAATTATGCCATTTTATCTTTCTTATTCTACATTTTCATTCCAACTTTTTAATCCTTTTTTAAACCATAATATCATCACACTTTAATGTTCACAAGATATTTTTTTAACCTATACATTATTTTTAACATTTATACAAAGTGGAAGATGAAAAATCAGACTGATGCTAGCTTGTCTCCCTTGTCTCATTGTCTGACAATTGTAGACCACCATAGCTATTACAAAAACCATGATCACATAACACATCGTTCAATAAGTCCCTAGCTCACAGATGAAGTTTGTAATATCAACTTGGTTTTTTTTGTTCGAAAGAACTACCTTTAAATGACATGTATCTGAGTTTCATGGCAATCGGACCAGAAACAACGAAGCTACTGTGATGAAAGTGAAACTACTTGTGCATTTGTAGACAAAATGGACAAAAACGAATTTCGAGTGTTGATCAAACATTGCTACTTAATGGGCAAAAATACCGTGCAAACTCAGCAATGGGTTGAAAAATGTTACCCAGACTCTGGTTCCATCGAAAGCAACCATTTGCCAGTGGTATGCTGATTTCAAACGAGGTCGCATGGATACAAATGATGCAGCACGCTCGGGTAGGGCAAATGAAGCAGTCACTCTGGGAAATGTGAAACAAGTGTTGAAAATCGTGATGAATGACCGCAAATTGAAATTTCATGAGATTGCTGAGATGGTAAACATATCAACTATAAGTGTGTGTACGATTTTACACGGAAAGTTGGGCATGAGAAAAGTGTTTTCCAAATGTGCTCACAATGGAACAAAAGCAACGACGAGTCGATGATTCACAGAGCTGTTTGTCACTGTTTATTTGCAATAAATGGGATTTTTTGCATCGGTATGTAATAATGGATGAAACATGGATTCTCCATTTCACTCCGGAGTCGAAGTGGCAGTCAGCTGGCAGTCATTCCTATTAATTTTGAATTGCTTTATTTTGTTAATTCATCGCTGAACGTAATATTAGTGATACGAGGTTATTACATCTTGTTAATATTGAATTGCTTTATTTTACTACCATGTTGGATATTATATTTAATATTCATTTTAGTTGTTCAATAGTAGACATATATAGCGTATCCATTGCTGTATGTTGTTATTTTTATTTTGGCCGGAATTAATGTGGCAGAGAGTATGAATTTCATATAATTTAAACATCTCATTTTTGAGGTTTGTGTATTTAAGAGAGTGAATTTAATTTCGTGATTCCTGAGAGCATTACTTAATTACAGTTATTAAATTGAGTTACTCTGAGGAAGCATAAAGAACAGTGTTCATAAATTTTAAAAACAGAAATAATGTCCTATTTAGGAAGAGCTCTTAAGGAAGATTTGCATCTCATTTACTAGGAATACTTCCTACAAAGTAACACAGTTAATAACTAGAGAACGCTCTGATAAAGCTAAAAACTATGAACATGTGAAGAATTTATTGTTAAAACACCCAGAAACGTTCAGGCAGAAATTCATGAAACATCAAAAGAGTACAGAAGCCACACGGATGGATTTCGGCTACGAATAGAAAATTACTGCAAAAAATGGGTGACTGGCTTAGGAATTGAGACTTTTGATCAGTTGCTACACTTGACGGCGATTGACCAACTTAAACGCCGAGTCCCTCCTGAAATTTGAGATCGTTTTCTTGACCAGTGGGTAGAGATGATTTCATCCAAGAAATTAGCTGAAAAACTTGATGCCTATGAAAATGTCAACGGAAACTTTCCAGAAAGGCCTGTACTAGAACGGCAGAAAGAAAGACACAATGCACAAACTCAAAGTTAAGTGAGTTCAGATAATAAAAATATAACTGAAATAATTGGTTATCAGGATTTAATTCGCAAAGCTGGTTCCATCGAACTAGGCATCCAAGTCCAGATAATAAATACAAAAAACAAAAGATGCCACAATGTTATCAATGTGGATCCTATTGACATTTACGACCTCAATGGTCCAAAACTTAAGAATAGTACAGGATCTCCTGCTAATCTTAACAGAATTAGTGCAAAACCAGAGGATAAATTTATATTACCTTACACTAGTATGGGTTATGTAAATGGTTATAAAATTCCTATATTAAGGAATTCAGGTGCTAGTATTCATATAGTTTGTCGCAAATACATCACGCCAGAACTGCTGACAGGTGAAAATGTGTGGGTGCAACAACAGCCATTAGACTTGAAACCAACCTGTTTACTATCGGCTGAGGTCAAACTAAATTGCGATCTCAGGCGAGTAATAACTAAGGTTGTCATCGTTAGAAATGAACTCGACAAAGCAAGGTATTTATTAGGCAATCGAACTTTTGCACGGTTGAATGAACAAAGAAACAAACCTGACAGTCATCCTCACCAGGTTAATGCCGTCTCTACTAGAGCTCAAAGGAAAAGAGAAATAGCTGAACGCTATGAAGAGAAGACCTTGGAACCGATGAAAGAAAATGAAACATCCAGAGATGTCTTTAAAGAAGAAGTTAAATTACCAGAATTAAATAAGGAAGATGAAGCTCTCATGAAATTAGTAAACAATAATTCAAAAGAAATTGCACAACTTCAGCATACTGATAAGGAACTATCTAAAATCGTTCAAGAAGTTAAGGAAGGTACATGCAAAATCGAGAACTACAGTCGGACAGAAACGGATCTTTTAGTTAAAAAAAACGACAGATAAAAAGGGTTCCTAAAAGACAGCTTGTAGTTATACCTAAAAAACTCAAGCCATCAATTATAAAGATGTGCCACGAAGGAACTTCTGTTCATTTGGGTGTCTTTAAGACAGATTGGCTAGACATTTTTATTGGATGAGGTGTTACAAAGAAACTGTAGATTTTGTAAAAACTTGTGATACTTGTTAGCATGCTGGGAAGGGAAATGACAAAAAGAAGGCTCCAATGACATTAGTACCAGTCATTTTCGAAATGTTCACTAAAATAAAACTTGACACTGTTGGTCTGCTACCTTGTTCATGGACAGGGAAAAAAAAAAAAAAATTGCAGATCTGTGTATTTCGCCCAACACCCAGATGCTGTTGAGGTGACAGATATTTCTTTGCCTTCTCTTAAAGTAAATGTGAAAACCAAGTTCACAAACTTTTGAATTTTATAGAACTTTTCCCTTCAGAAAAAGTCTCTCTGTTGCGGAAGAGGTTGTAACAGTTTTAAATATTGTTACTAAGCTTTTGTACAATTTAAATATAGACAAACATTAATATGTACCTTAATAGCAATGTTTTAAACGCAGGGAGAATGTAATTATTTTTATTTTAAATAAGTTAGAATACGTTTTCTGTTCTTGCTTGTGTGTCGCCATTTTGAGTGGGAAATAAAGTTTTTGCTGCGTTCCATCATGTTTCAATTGTGAAAGAAGTATCACAGGGTGCAGCAGATGAAGACAGGAGAGGAGAGACGGTGACGCAGCTTATTTGGAGGAGAAGTGGATATGCATCGAAGTTTACTTGCCCTCTCGACTTGGTGTTTGGAAGTACGTTTTTCAGAGCTACTGTTATTTTTTTGTTTCCAGATATGTTGTAATAGTTTCTGCATTCCTAATTAACTTGTGTAAATAAATTCTGATGTTAATATGAATAATTTTGTGACCTATTTTATGAATTTATATTAATCATTCTGGTATGAATACAGTACATAAAGCTTTTTTTTTTAATAAAAAATCTCATTTTCTAGAAAAGGTTATTTCTGGCACTGTAATTACATTAATTGTTACAATTACTGACTTTGGGAGATTAAAAATGCTGTATCTGCTACTGCTACACCATCCTATACGTATGAAAATCTTTTTTTTAACAACATTTCCACTTATATTAGTATGACTAGCGAATAATGGTTTTTTTAACAAAATGATTATTCATCACACAAAACAAAAGTCATTTCTTCTTGTACCAGCAACCATTTTGCAGTATTATTGTTAATGACTTTCTGAATCATTCTCTGGATCAATGACTGTACTAATAATGAAAACCAATAATTAACCTTAATATTTGCAGAATTTAAACTCCTTTTTGTGATTATTTGTTAAAGATAAGATTTAGTAAAGAGTTACCCCAAAATTCCAGATCTTAAATCTGTCATCAGAGGCATACTTTTAATAATTACAAATAAAATGTTATTTTACTAAGACCAGATGTTGTCGTATTACTGTTGCAAAAGGTAAACATTTCAAGAATCTTACCATTTCATTACTTTTCATATGGCCTTTCCAACAAAGCTAAAAAAATTCCGGTATCTTATATTATTCACTTTTAAAGTTGATTACACATTACAAATACCTATGAATATTTTTCAGCTATTTCTATTTATAATCAATGAGAAATTTTATTAAATTAAATAAATATGAATCACTTCCTTCTTATTTGGTTAGATTATTTATTAAAAAAAAGTTTTTCAAGGCTCCTGTTCTTTTTTTAAATACTTCAATTAAAATAAAGCAAACATTAATTTTGTGGTGTCAGGATTTATTAAATGTAGTTAATATGTAACTGTCATAAGCAACACATAATTATTATAATAGAAAACAAAGAGGACTCACATTTTCTTAGACTAATAACACTATTTTTTAAAGTTAATTTTTTATTATAATAGCTATCTATTTGGAAAAGCAAAGTTATGGATGTCAACTACAAAACTCAAAGAAATGAATTTTTCTATATTTTTTTTTAAAATCAAATGTACACAGAGAAATTTTATTTATAAACATATTAAAGAACAATATAAGAAATGTGAACTGCAGTTAAGAACATTTCTCCTAACAAAACAAAATATTCTAATTACCATCATACAGTGATCCACCTTCAGCATATTCCATTATTAGACATACCTATGTAAAAAGAAATAATTAAAAAATACATTTTTAATCTGAATAATCACACATTTTCTTTAAATAAATGTGGGAAAAAATTCGCATAATCGCATTCTAAAATTAAAATTACGTCTAGAGAGACAACACAAATTATTAATACAAATAAGTATTAAAAAAATCATTTTTGTCTGGCATTACATTCAGGAAATATTGCCATTTAAAATACAGCTTTATCAAGGGCAGGTTATGTAATGAAATTCCCCATTTCCCAAATAATTTTATTTTTAATTGCTTGAGCATGAATGTGCGACACATATTAATAACTTTTGAATTCACAGAACTTAACTTTGATGGTTTTTCTAAATGAATTACAAAATGAAATTTTCCTCTTACAAAACGTCTAGCTTTATTTAAATTATTTATTTATTATTCTTTATGACTCTAAGTATTGTGCTAGATTTGGTAAACGAATTAAAAAAAAATTCTTGTATTAAACTTTAAAAACAAATCTGGCAAAATATCTATAAATACAAACATGATTCAATATTTATTTTTTAATTTCCTACATATATTTTTTAAAATACATGATCTCCTTTGCGGAATAAATCACATTTTATACACACAAGAAGAATAGAAATAAAAGTAAGAAAATTAAACTTTAATTACAGGTATAATATTGAAATACTAATTACAAATTAGATGAGCAAACATGCAGCTAATTTATAATTTATATTTTCAGTACTAGCTTTTTAAATCTGATTATATATTATTTATTTAATTTGTGACAATGAGAAAGTATTCCAAATCATAAATGGTTTTATTAGAACTTTCATCATTTAAAATATTAAAATAAGCTTTTTGATAGAATATTGATGCAAAAGAATTCTCTAAAAGAATTTTAAACTTACTGGTTGTTTTGTAGAAGCTCCATATAATTTTACAATATTAGGGTGATTCACTCTAGATAGTTGTTGAACCTAAAATGAAAAAAATTAACATTGATGAATAAGTATGCCTGATATAAGATATTTCACAACTGAATGTAATTTTCATTAATACAAACCTCCACAATAAAAGCTTTCTTTTCTTGCTCAGTTTCTATAACTTTAACTGCCACATCTATATTACGCCACTTTCCTTTTCTTACAGTACCAAATGAACCTTTCCCAAGAATCTTGGAAATAAATAAATAAAATAAACAATAATTAACAGAAAATATTGAACATCTTGGAAATGAACATTCTTTATCATTATGACTTGTAAGTTTTATAAAACCAGCAATCAGTAGTAAGCAAAACTAGCACAAATTAATTTGAATGTGTAGATATATACTAAAGAGCACTATTGTATCTATTCAAATATTCCCCTTCTCAACATAATTCTCCTCTAGCTTTTTAAATATATGACTTAGTAATTTTTTATTATCGTGCACATATATTCGAGTACACATGGATTTACACACTTTAAGAATAATTTCATTGGCTACAAAACACTCCTGCAAAGAGCATTTTTACTATTACTTTTAAACAGGATAGTATCTAGAAGCTGTAAAGATAGAGGAAAAAAAATATTTTTGTATCATTATATAGTCATCAATGTGTTGATGACTCTTTATGGTGATGTAGATAATCAGAAGATACAAATAAAGTATTTAATAATGAGAGCTCTTCTCACCTAGAACCAGTTTGACAATTTTTTTAAAAAAACTGCAAATGCAGTAATTAAATTAGTAACAAAATATGTATATAGAAATAAAAATACCTGATAAAGGAAAATGATTTAATATAATTATATAATATTGCATTATTTAATACAATTACATATATATTGCACTCTGATAAGATGTATGTACAGTTTCATTGTTTTTTTAATTTTCACACTGTTTAAAAAATACGGGGGGGTTATGATATGCACTACTGTTTATTTTAATTCAAAATCTCATATTTGCATTAATCTAATTTTTTCATGTATTTTACTTTTGGTAGGATATGAACTGCATGAAATTTAATTGAAGACCCTCCTTCTTAGCTAAACAGAACACCCTCTTCCTAGTGCCAACTTCCGCAGAACGAACAACAGCACCACGTTATATACGAAGGCTGAAAAAGAACAAAGAAAACCCACCAACTGCGCAATTTTGGATTTTGCTTTTCGTCACAAGAAGATGGGTGCTACAAAAAGCCATTTATCCTTATTATTGGCATATTTCACAGAGACTTCAACCCTCTATTTTTGTTTAGATGCTGTAAAAATTGTGCATACAAAACAAATGTTAAATTAAAAATCTGGTATGTGCTAAAGTAAAAACAAATTTCTTTTATACAGTAGAAGTCCATTAGTCCGGCATCCAACAGTTCGGAATGCCCGATCGTCCGGCATCGCTCCGGAAAATTGTAAAAATTTTGGTTTTCTCCAAAAGTGTGTCTTTACAGCAAATAAAACCGCTCGAGAGCTATTCGGAAGTTTTCGGGGTAGTTCGAGATCATCCGGAAGCGCTCGGTATTGTTCGGAAACAATTAGCGGCCGGCTAGTCTCAGCTGTCACAACAAATTCAGGTGCAGTGCAGCTCCGTTAATCAATCACGAAGCGTCTTCGCCATTTTTTTGTGCGTTGTTGTTTTGTGTCCTTTCACATCGCAGTAAACGTAACTTTTGAAACTGTTTATAAAAAAAGTGATTTTCGTTCTAACTGTACAGTGACCATGTTTTCAAAACCTAAGCCTTCGAGTTCAAAAGGAGAGAAACGAAAACACGTAACACTGACTCTCAATCAGAAACTAGAAATCATCAAACGGCTAGAAAAAGGCGAGAATAGAAATGTTTTAATGAATGAGTTTAATATTGGCTCATCAACTATTTATGACATTAAAAAACAAAAAGATGAACTAATGAAGTTTGCTTCTCAATCGGTAACAACTGAAAAATTGGCTTCTAGAAAAACATTAAAAAAACCAAAACTGGAACAGCTAGATAGTGTATTGTTCAAATGGTTTAGTGCAGTACGTTCTGAAGGAAAGCCGGTAACAGGGCCAATGATTGTTGAAAAGGCAAAGAAATTCGGCCAAGATTTAGGAGTTGCTGAAAGTGAATGTAATTATTCTGATGGTTGGCTCAGAAACTTTAAGTTTCGGCATGGAATTCGAAGACTTGATGTAACTGGAGAAACCCTTTCAGCAAACCAAAACTCTGCAGAAAAATACAAAGACGAGTTTGAGAAAATCGTGGCTGATAATGATTTAACACCTGAACAGATTTACAATGCTGATGAAACAGGGCTATTGTGGCGATGTTTACCAACATCTACACTAGCTGGGGGAGGAGAAAAAGCAGCCAAGGGTTTTAAAAAAAACAAAGACAGATTAACCGTTTTGCTATGTGCTAATGCGTCTGGAAACCACCGAGTGACCCCTTTTGTGATAGGTAAATCTGCAAAACCCAGGGCTTTTAAGAATGTTACACACTTGCCTGTCCAATACGATGCTCAATCAAATGCGTGGATAACTGCCGCCCTCTTTAAAGACTGGTTTTTTCACCACTTTGTGCCTGAGGTCAAGGAATCATTCAAAAGCCTTGGTCTACCAGAAGATACTAAAGCCATCCTTCTTTTGGACAATTGCAAAGCCCATCCGCCAGTAGATGAGTTAGTTTCTGGAAATATTGTTGCTACTCTGCTCCCACCTAACGTAACATCTTTGATTCAACCCATGGACCAAGGGGTTATTCAAAATTTTAAATGCTTTTATAGAAGGTCTTTTATTCAAGGCCTGTTAAATGCCGACTGTGACGTGACTGATTTTCAAAAAAAGTTTACAGTAAAAGATGCCGTCTATGCTATTGCACAGTCTTGGAACCAGGTAAAAAATACAACACTCCAAAAATGCTGGAGAAAACTTTGGCCAGCTGCAAACCCTGCATCTGACCTCACTCTACAGACTGATGAGGAAGAAAACCATCAAGACGCTCTGACCAAAGTTTTGGATGTCGTTAGAAGTACTGACAATCCCTTGAAAAACCTGCCTGAAGATGAGGTAGAGGAGTGGCTTTTAATCGACGAGAATCAGCCAGTTGAACAAAAACTAAGCGATGAGGACATTATCAACATTGTAGTAAACCCTCAGCCTACTCAAAATCTTGAAGAAAATGACTCAGATGCCGAAACGGAAGAAAAGGAAAAAATCAGCTGGGCAGAAGCTGCAGAATCACTAAATAAGTTTATCTCTTTTGCTGAGGCTAGTACTAGCTACAGTGCTTCAGAAATTATTGATTTCCATATCACTAGAAATAAATTTTATATTAAATGCCAAAAGTCAAGAAAACAAAAAGACATTCGTGACTTTTTTAAATCTAAGTGAAATATGTTTTACAGTACGTGTACATACATTGTATGAAATGTAAAATAAACTTTGTTGTATGTATTTGCATACTGTATTAGTTTAATTATTAACCTAATTGTTCTTATAATTACCGCCCGATAGACCGGAATTTTCGGTAGTCCGGCACCGAGCCGGTCCCGAACGTGCCGGATTATCGGACTTCTACTGTACTTAAAAGCTTTATAATGAATGCTTAAATGACTAATATGTCAAATTTTGTTTATTCTTCACAGGAATTCAAAAATTTCCAAGTAGTAGAATATATATATATATCAAAGTTGATATATATATATATAGCAACTTTGACCTACATAAAACTGATAGAATAATGACATACAAAAAACTGATTATGTATATATATATATGTTGAGAAAGTTCACAAATTTTCTATTTGTTGTTGAGAGAAAAAACTAGAAAAACTAGTAGAAAAATCTGCATGTAGTGCCGCAAAATTTATACCATCTAATATGGGAAATGAAATATATGAGAGAATTACTTAAGGATTGTAAGAACCATGATCTCCTACCTATTTCCATTTTTATGAACTTGCAAATTTTATAATATACATTTGGAACAGAAAAAGTAAAAAACTTAAAAATACAAAAACTTTAGTGAAAACTAAAATTAATCTTTTTTACTTAAAGCTCCTAACAGAACTTGTCAAGGGAAAAGTGTTCTGAAGCTTTAAACAAAGTCAATTAACTGAACAACAAAAAAAAGAGTTTCTTTCCGATCAACTCACTGAGACTTTTATCGTCAATCAATAATGGTTTCTAATTCTAAAAAATTTTTTTATATAATTTCTTCAATAAATTTAGACTTATTTGAGGCTCTCAATGAATTCATGTCTTTTCCCAACCCATTTTTGTTGTCCGAACACAAATAGAAACAAATTATACAAGGAAAAACTTACATGTAATGCCGAAATAAAACAAGGGAAATTTATCAAGGGAAAATAGAGGGCTAATTACAATCAAAAGAAATTTATAAAAATAGTAAAATTATAATAATAATAAAACGCTGTACTAATTACAATGTAAAGCTCAAATTTGTTATCGAAAAATTTGATTGTCAAATGTAAAGGCTAAATAAGGGCCAGGATCGAATGATTACTTAAAATGAAAATACTTTTTGCTAAAGTAAAAAGAATGGAGAAATAAATGCGACCATTTGAGAGGAATTAAGAAAAAAATTGTACAAATGGAGGGGTTTTGCAAAAACAAATTATAATGAAAAAACACTCCTACCTGTAGGTGCTTCTGTTTCAAAGTGAAAGTAGTTGTGCTACGGGATTGCCTCGTTGTAGGTCAGGGCATACAAACTGCTACATAATTTGCAATACTGTTTCTAAGCCTATGATCTGAGCAAGGAGGGGTCCAGTTTTGTGGGGGATGTTTGAATTTGTTAGATGGAAGCGTCTCAAGAAAAAGAGACTGAAAAAGGGAGTGCTGGTAGAGTTGGCCAAAGTTTTGGAAATGGAAAATGTTTTCGTTAGTAAAATGTCATTTTTCACACAGTCAAGCTATAAAAACATCTTCAGAAAAGGAAAAGGCTCTTAATTCATAAAAATTCCAGCAAATTAGAGAGTATTAATTTATATATAGATATATTAACTTAATTCACTAATGTCGAATGTCAAAGTTAGAGTTCTTAAGAATTAAATTACATATATACATTAAATTCTTGTTAAAGTCATCCACAAATTGCCCCTTTTCAGTTTAAGCAAAAATTTCATATCACTTGTTACAAGAAATTTAAAGATTAAGGTAAATGCTGGCTTTTTTAAGCAAAAGAAAAATTTTATTGAGAATTTTATAGTGTTGAAGTATATTAATGAAGTAATAAATTTCTTCTTGTAGAAATTCTGTATCACTGTTGATTCTTTTTATCCCGAGAAGTTGGGAATAATTGGTATTAATTATGACTTTTTTTGAGATGTTAGATGTCCATTTGGTCAATTTTAGCATGTTAAATTTGAATTCTCTTCGTTTATCGTAAATTTTAATTCTCTTGTAATCAATGATATTTAACTCAAGGTAGATTATGTTGTGTTGCTCAGGGCTAGTATTGTTAAGTTTTAAGCTGGAAGGATAAATTTCTGCTCTTTCAATTTTGTTAAAGTTATTAATTGCTATGATGTCATCGATATATCTATAAATGAAGGCATAATATTTAAGTTGTTCCTTTTCTAGTCATAATTGAAACTTATATTCTTGCGTGAAAAGGAAAAGTGTACAAATGGCTGAAGAACTATTTCCTTCCATTGGAATTCCATTTATTTGCTTATAAAACTTGTCGATCAAATAATAAATAATTGTTAAAGATGACTACTTGCAGGTAAAGTTTCAAATCTTCTTTTGTGATGATCCGGTTGATCTGTGGAAAAAGATCTGGTAACATAAGAAGGCTATTATAAATTTCCTCTAAGATTGTATAGGATGTAGATGTGTATAGATTTTCAAAATCATAGCAATTAATATTCTCGATATCTATTGTCTGCAATGTATTCAAGACTGTTTCGTTGCTATTAATGATCCAGTTGAAGTTGTGTTCTTGAAAATCGACATCATTAATAAATATGAGTATTCGTCTTAGGAGGAGTGCAAAACGATAGTCGACTTCTTTCAAAAAATTTTTTGTACCATTAGCTATGAAGAGGAATTTAATTGGATTTTTATGGAATTTAGGTAGTGCATAGAGATTTGCAAAATGATTAAAATAGTTGTTGGGGCAAATTTTAAGTTTTCTATGGAGTGCCTTAAACTTTTTAAGAATAATTTTTTCATTGGTATTAATGAGTTGATAGGTGGAGTTCATTATTAATAAGGCCAAAGTAGAATTTCTTTCAGATAATGCTGAAGTTATTACTAGCTTTAACAATTTTGGTGAAAATAAATTTATCTTGTAACTGTTGTATTTTGCGTTCGAGAGCTTTCTTGTTGTGTATTTGGGTAAAATTGGTATTGTGATTGATTTTGTTAGCAAATTCTTGCAAAAGAGCTTCTTTCTATTCCAGAAAGGTGTACGTAGGTAAGCTAGTTTGGTAATTAGCATAAACTATGAATGTGTTCGTCTTTATTAAAATTATGAATGCTTGTTTTTTTACTCATATGAAAAGTAGGTCTATATTAAGTGCCGAATTTCATCAGCTCTCTCAAATCTTGGTCTTGCACTATTTCCATTTCGCCTGTAATGATGTGTTGGTGAATAGGATCCTTAAATTTATCGTATTGCAGTAAACTGCAGTCTCAGCTTTTCTGTGGGGAAATTTCATGATGGTTGCATAACATACTGCCGAGGGTTTTAATGTACTTGAAGCACGGGATGACTTTGTATTGTTGATCAGGTAAAAGATATGATTTGCTGAAAAGTTGATTAATTTTAATATTGTCATAGCAAGGGTGTTTAAAGTGTAATTTCCAAAAAAATTTTTTTGTTTAAAAACTGCTATTCCTCAGTTTAAACATGCAGAAGTCGAGAACCAGATCTTTCACTATCTTGTGCCCAGTGAATTTTTCTTTAATCGAGTTAAGGATCTTCCCTAAGGTAATGTTTTTGAACGTGTGAAGCAGATAAGTGATTTTTTTGATGAAATATTTCTCTTGAAAGCAATTGGTACATTTCAAAACAATATTATTGATGTCGTCTGCAGAGTAAAATCTTTTATTTTCTCGCGCTCCTCTTATAGTTTTTTTGCTAAAAAATTTAAATTGCCCGTAAATCGTGTTCTTGTCTTGTTTATTAGTAGTTTTGTTTAAATGTATGTTGAGTCCATAAGCGTAGAGAGATCTGTGTTGTAGAATGTAGACGGATTCTTTAAAAAGCCTTAATTTTGCACTGGGAATGACATCCAAAATTGCCAATTCAATTTCATCAAAATTATGGAACTGAAAATGTTCCAGCACTGCGGTATTGTTGTTGTTACTGTTTTCAGTATTATTTTGACATTTAAACTTCTTAATGTGCGACCTATGGTTATTGATTCTAATACTTAGGCAGTTTTTGGTCTGCCTTATGTAAATTAAATTACAGTTCTTGCATGTAATTTGGTAGATACAGCTGAAAGGTTTTCAGAGTGTTTGTATATGTTTTTCATTTGTAAGGGAAAACTAACCTTCCACTAAAAATAATAAACAGGCAAAGAACCATTAGTTCTCAAATCTGAAGAAGGGAGTCTAATCCCTGAGTAATAGTGTAAGAAAAAAAAAAGTATTTTGCGCTTAAAGCTGCTAAAATATAAAGGAATTATTGAGAAAGTTGACAAATTTTCTATTTCTTGTTGAGAAAAAAACTAGAAAAACTAGTAGAAAAATCTGTACGTAGTGCTGCAAACATTTTTCTTTCAGCATTACATGTAAGTTTTTCCTTGTAAATTTGTTTCTATTTGTGTTCGAACAACAAAAACAGGTAGGGAAAAGAGACCAATTCAACGAGAGCCTCAAATATGTATAAGTTTATTGGAGAATTGTATATAAAAAATTTTTTTTAGAATTAAAAATCATTATGCTAATTGATGATAGAGGTCTCAGTGAGTTGATCGGAATGAAACTCGTTTTTTGTTGTTCAGTTAATTGATTCTGTTTAAAGCTTCAAAACACTTTTTCCTTGACAAGTTCAGTTTGGAGCTTTAAATAAAAAAGATTAACTTCAGTTTTCACTGTTTTTGTATTTTCAACTTTTTTACGTTTTTTGTTCCAAATGTATATTATAAAATTTGCAAGTTCATAAAAATGGAAATAGGTAGGGGATCATGGTTCTTACAATCCTTAAGTAATTCTCTCATATATTCATTTCCC
>KK113258.1:60883-79663 GCA_000611955.2 Stegodyphus mimosarum | reverse complement strand
TCATCATAGAGTGTAGATATTGTGTGTGCAGTCAAAACTTTAAATGGATTAGTGAACGAATATGTTGCTCTGTTTCAAACTTGTAAAATCAGTAAAAGTGAGTCCTGAAATGCTGATAACAGTTTACAAGTTTCATAATATTATCATAAAATAGAAAAATGGAAAAGAGATTTATGTAACATACATGAGTATGTAAATTAACAATACAGCTCAGGAATTTTTTTATAACTTTTAACACAAAAACTTTATCAGTAGCCTACAAATATTACTTTACAATGTATCACATTTACTTAAAAAAAAAAAATTACTGCATTATTTTAACATGCTTATAAATATTATTATTAATTTTACAAAGAGATCTAAAATTTTCATATTAACATTGCAGTTTTTAAACAAGGAATCAATCTTTAAGGGTTACAATGTTATTTCAGACCTAAAATGTTTCACAATGAAAATGAAAGTAGGGAAACGAACTGATAACAATTCGGTTTTCAGCTTTCATTTTGGAACTGATAACAGACGGAAAAAGAACTGATAACAATTTTTATGCTTATGAATATAATGTTATCACTAGAAATATGGCTGGTGATCGTTCAATCTAAAATCTTACAACATACTTATTCATTCATAATAAGTACAAATAAGCTAATTTTTTAAAAAAGTTCTGCACTGCATTTGTCATGATAGATGGTTCTATGCTTCAAGAAGCATTCCAGAATTTTTAATAAAAAGTGTTCATCTTATTTAGTTAGTAGGATAAAAATTTATACTTATTAAGGTAAAGAAGATTAATTAAAGTTAATAAATTATACATAAATTATTTAATTACTATAAAATTAAATAACATTTATCTTCTTGGTGCTTTAAAAGAATACTACTATTACTCTAAATTAGAATCATTTAAATATTTCTAATAGCAATTTTTCTTCTTAAGATACTTGGGATCAGTACACAAATTGTAGTTGTTCCAATATTCTTAATTTAACCTAAAAAATATCAAATATGCAAGATTATTTGGTAGTTCATGACTATCATGCACATTTTAACTAGAATAAAGAAATATGAAATTTAAATTCAAGCTACAGTTTACTAGTCTCTGGCAACAAAGAATTAAAAAGAAATTAAATAAGAAATCAAAGGTGTGATATAAATTGCAGAAAACTAATAAATACAATACCAACTTTAAATACTAAAAGTAAGCCCTAACAGTAAAATCGATAGCTACTTTAACCAAACACTTTTAACAGTTTAGACTTTGTTACTCCTAGAAATTTAAATAAATTTAACTGTTTACAAGCACAATGTCTTTTCAAATGGAATGCCAGAAGATACTGTGCCATTCCTTAAAATAATGAATATCAGGCTAAAAGCATGTCTAAATCTATAAAGAGATTATTAATTATTTATTAATTGCTCTCTCAGCATCTTCGTTCATACCTGCTATGCATTCTTAAATATGCATCAAATTTGCATTTTCTGGATAGACTTGAGTTGAAATGAGAATAAGAGAAAGCAAAACTTAAAGGTTAGTTTAATTAACACCTTACACATTTATAGAGATCATATAGCAAACAAAATCATATCTTGCTCCAGTAAGAAAGGCTGAAAATTTTATTACACAAAATATGCATGTGGTAATTTGTAATGGTCAAGCACTCAATTATATTCCTAAGCACAGATACAAAATTCTAAAAGAAAAGGGTTTATATCTTCTACTATTATGTGGGGTTTCACCCTTTTATTTCTCAGTTCAATGGCAAAAAGCCTTTACACCGAATAATTGCTTGTGTGTGTGAACAGAGACGTAAGACTCAAGAAGAGTTAACTACCTTTTATTTCTCAAAATAAATATGACCACAGTCAGCTCCTGTCTCAGAGCATATAGCAAAGCCTCCTTGGGCTTGAACTTATATTAATAAGAATTTAAACTTAACTAAAAGATACAGCCGAAGCTATCAAGATTCCAAGTAGTTGGCCTTTAAATCGTAATTAAGTCGGTGAAGCTAATAAAGGGCTTTAAGTACAGCCGAGCGATAGCAATAGCTTAGAGAGATGTAGCCAAAGGCAGATGTGTGCTAGTCAGGAACTCGGGCTCTCTAACGAAGCCAGTGAAACATCGACTTAAAAATACCACTCTTTCTCATTTGCATTAACTGCGATTGTGAAAATACATTAGGAAATTGTAATCTGAAACTAGTAGAGACAGGAAAGGTGCATAAACTTAAAATAACTGTTATAAAATTAGGATAAACTTACAATTAAATAATGAAGAATCTGCATGCATGTTCCCTGTACTGTGAGATAACTGTGACACTTAGAACCAACAATTTACAATGGATCTACCTCAAATTTGGCATTCTTGGAAGTAACCAGATGGATGTCCTGTTCAAGGCTGCTTCTGATTTACCTCAACCATATTTATTCTCTAGTTGATTTTTCTGCTCTTAAGAAGCTTATTACAACCAGCATCAATGCACACTACTCGAAACAATTACGGGATATTTCAAATTTGGTAAGAAATAACCATATAATCAAGAATTTTTTTAACAAAAATGAAATAGGTTAAAAAGGAAAATTATAATGTTTACAAAGCTGGAAATATGCAAATTTTGTTTGTGACATCGAAAATTACATGTTTTAGGTAAGCAGTGAAAAGCCACCTGCAGCAGCATTCCTTCTGCGAGAGGGGATTAAAAACAACTGGCACGCACTGAATGTTTTGTAACACAAATATGATGTCTCAGCAAGATGACTGAGCAGAATTGGTAACCTTAGTCATTTAGAGCCAATAGTCATTTAGAGGCAAGCCACGTGCAATCAGTTGTAGCGGAAGCATTAGGAGTTTCTCAAAATGTCATTTCCAGACTACAGAATCAGTTTTTGGAAACTGGAAATGCCTGCCAAAGATCAGGACAGAGTCATGCATCTGCAGCAACACAAATTCAGGTTCGGTATTTAACAATAACGGCCAGAAGAAACTCACTATGAATGCCACTTTCTTGCAACAGCACTTTCAGAGGGCTATTTGTACCATCGACTCAACTGTTCAAAACTGACTCTGCCATATGGATTTGTGCGCTCACAGACTATGGTTTGTGTTTTACTGACAGAGGACCACTGTGCTTCCCACAGAAAGTGGGTACAGGAGCATCTCAGATGGGAATGAGATGAGTGGAGCAATGTACTCTTCACAGACGAGCTCCGCTTTAGTGTACAACCTGATAAAAGGAGGATTCTCATCTGGAGAGAACCTGGTACATGGAAATACTCTTGCATTGCTATGTGCAATAAAGTCTAAAAATGCATTGCACCCGATTTGGTGAAAGCAGAGTGTTAGTCTGGGCCAGTATTTCTATCAATGGCCACACCAACCTGCACATTACCAGGAATGGAGCTGAAATGCATAAACGAGTGCAGGGTAAAACTTAAAGACAGTTTAACCATTAATCATGATTTTTTTTTTTTTTTAACTTTTCTACCTTAACTCCTTAATGTTTCTCTAACAATAATCAGTACTGAGATTAGTAACAACATCATTGATTGAAATCGAAATTCAGAACACTGTCTGGAAATTCCATTTGATAATTGTCTACTAAACACATTTTCTATAAAAAAGTTCTTTGGAATTTCATTACAGAATCTAAATAACATAGCTTCAGATTAGCAATTTGTCATGATGCTTATTCAAATTTCAATTGAATGTAGTATGTGATATACTGCTTTTAGTTAGTTATTTCTCAGATGGCATTAAATTTAAATTTCTTCGAATTTTCCAAAGCAGTAGTGCTTTTGCTTTGGAACACATTTTTTTTATCAAACATCCAGCCATGTATATTATGAAATATGAAAATAAATGCAAATAATAAAAATATATAAATGCAAATAATTCCATCAATTAATTTAATAACTAATTACATTTTCAATTCCACTAAATTTAAATAGCTTCATAAACTAAAAAAATCAGTTGCTTTTGTGCTTGAACATGCAATATAATGGGAGGGGGAAGAAAGGTTTAAAACAACAAACAACTTTAACAATGTCCTCTAAAAAATAACTAAGAAACAGATTGCACATTATATCATTACCCAAATTTCTCTTCAGTGTAATTTGATATAAAGAAACCTTCATATTTTTTTAACTAAAGCTTTTCTTACAAACCTGGTTCATTTTTTTATCAGAACTTTTTAAAAAAAATTATATTTCAAATTTCTAGTGCACTTTAATCCTCTGCTACATAAAAATCACAATGGATACAAATGCTTTAAACTGAGAACAATACTAATGCATGGACAATGTTATTTGCAAGAATTGGTTGTTAAAAACCAGATTTACTCAGTAAATTTTGAAATAAAAACCTTTACTGAAATTTCCTCATATTCTTATAACAAATCAATTTTTTTTTTAAATTTTCATTATTGTTACTCTTATTAAATAGTTTGTTTTTATAGTGACAATTAGAAATTACTTTTATGCTCTTAGTTAATTAGTTGACATTCTATAGCACCAGTAACACTTTAAAAGCACATAAGAATATAATGATCATACTATAAACTTGCATTACAAAAATGCATTAGTACGATGATAGCGTATCACTAAATAATCAAAAACTGAATATACTTATTACCCCTTCCAAAGTGATTTCTTTAAAGTCAATTTCTTCAACAAACGGATTGCCTGCCATGGCAGATAATATGCTTTCTCACATAATTCAAAACCTAAGGGCGTAATAAAAAAAAATTTAAAAATTAACAGGCGTTCAATATAAAAAAATGCAAAATTAGATGAAATTTTGAATTTGGCATATAACTAGGACCGTTTTTGTATTTGAATTACTTAGCATAGCACATACCATTACTGTCATTTAAATTTTGATTGCTACTAACTTTTAAAACTTAGTATGCTAAATCAGTTTTTTATTTATTCACACTTTTTCCAAATTTTAATTACCTATCACTATGTATAACACACATAATACAATTTATCCATTACACTAATCAAAAACAGAACAGTATTATTTTACTTCCTAACAAATAATCAAAGCTAATGATTAATAAACAGCCTCTCTGACAAATAACTATTAAAAATAATTATTTTAGAATGGGAGAAAACTATAAAAAATAACTGCAGACAGCAAAAAACATGAAATTTCAAACAATCCTGATTTTTCAATTCACAAGTTTCTATAGTGCACATAAAGCACACTAGGATATATATTTATACTGACAAAAATATGATCATTGAATTTAAATTGCTATATATATATATATTTTGTATACTTTTATGTTAGAATATCAATGTTAAGTATGTTTAATCTTACATACAGTATACCCTTGCCAAACATGAAGGTTACATCAATAACATATCCCAAGTATGGCAAGGTTAACTTTCTATTGGGAAAAAAAAAAAAAAAAGGCTTAGGTATATTTCAGATTATTAAAGTATATATAATTTCAACAAAACTAAATATTACTGTACCTGTAAGAGGAAAATCACACAAATGTTAATTGAAAGGATTTCTATTACTGCTTAATAATAGAAAATAGACATGTGACACTATTTTTTTTTAAATAGCTGGTAATTTTTATTTGGGACAGTGTCTGACACAACTCAGTTTTGTGACAAAGAGTATAAAGGTATTCTATACCTTTCAAAAAGTGTCTTTTCCTCATTTGGATAAAATTTCATCACAAAATCAGACAATTCCTGTGTCTTTTTTAACAATTACTTTAACTTCTTGTACGCTAAAGGCTCTTTATCTTCTTCACTATTGCAGCTTTCACCATCTGCTGGTGTTATAAGATCATCTCATTTTTCATTTGCCATTTTACGATCGTCATTCTCAACCACTTCTTTGATTTTGCCTTTTGAAATTCCTACATCACCTATTGCTTTTTGCAATTTGTACAAGTTCCTTAGCGTCAATTTCAATTGATGGAATCCTTTAAAGTTGTTAACAACTTCTGGCCAGAGCTGATGCCAGCATGCATTTACTTCTTCTTATGTGAGTTTAATAATTTCTATGCAGTGTCTTACATAGAACTGCTTCAAAAATGCCATTGGTGTGCTGTGCTTTCCTTCATTTAGTGTTTTATTTGTAAAGATGAAACATTATAGATTTTTAATGTTTTTATGATTCATTGATCTACTGGTTGGATTACGGAAGGAATTTTAAAGTTCAGATTTTGATGTTCTAAATAATGTTTTGTAGAGACATTAGGTTATTTCGAAGCAGGAGACATGAAAAACGAGTAACGCCTTTGCCGGGAATCGAACCACGGACCTCTCGGTTATGCGTCGTGTGTGCTGACCACTACATCACGAAGACATGTGAAGAAGGTAGGAGAAATACCTTATATACTCCCCCTTTTAAAGGGTGACTGAGGATTAGGGGCTTCAATTGCCAAATTGTGGTGGCGAAGAATCATCATCCGCCAACTTTTAGTTCGGGCACCACTTGTAGAAACATTAGGTTATTTTGAAGCAGGAGTTGATAAATGAGCAATGCCTTCGCCGGGAATCGAGCCACTGACCTCTCGTTTACGCGTAGAATGTGCTTACCACTACGCCATGAAGGCATGCGAAGAAGGCAGGAGAAATACCTTATAGTTTGACTTCTTTAATGAATGAATTTTCAAACCAGTCATTAAAGAGGGCTATTGCAAGATGGCCAACGCAACAGAGTACCGTATATAACTGAATTTTTCACATTGAACACATTAAATGGAGACAATTATGAAAGTGAATATGCATGAAATCGTGTTTTACAAGTCTACATTTAGCAATGACTTACTATATCTCTGAATTCTGCTGCAAATAAATTACAATAAATAACAGGTTTGTTTATTTGAACTAACAGAAGCAACAAATTTTCATAGGAAGTAAACAACTTTACACTGAATCTAAGAATAAAAAAGAAACAGAAAAAATAATCTTTAAATTGGAAGGATAAGCAGTACTTAAGCATTATCTCACTGACTGTGGAACTGCTGCCAAGCAGTGCAATTTAATGGCAGTCATGGATAAGCAAGAAGTCACAAAACTTATAATATTTGTACTGGTTTATTTGCAGTTAGTCATCATTTGTTTTGATAAACAAGGATATAAATTAACTGTTATTGCTGTATTTTTCTTTGCATTTAAAAAAAAAAGTCATCAAAATTTGGAACCCACCTTCTACAAAACAGCAAGCAGTGGATCATTTTCAAAATTATGGGATCCTACTTTTAAAAAATGTACATTAGTGAACATGATATGGTCAGTTGAATATGACTGAAAAATTGGAGCGCTTAAGAGTAAGTTTTGTTACCTTTTTTCAATAGATGGCACTAACAGGTACACTGGATGTCTGATGTCAGAATTACGAATAAATTGCTACCTTTGACAGGATTCTCACCAAGGTCAAAATGGAACTTTTTGCCAAAGAGCATTGAAGCGAATGACTGGGATAACCATAGCAACACTGCATTAGGATTTAAATAATACAATGCCTTAAACTATGGACACCATCTGGAATACTGGAGAGTAAAACAAGACTTCTGTAGGGAGTCTATAAACTTTTTTCAAAGCAGAAAGGAAATACATTCGTTGACTGCCTTAAAATATTACCATTCACTTGTGCAATGTTAAATGCCGTAATGCATTAATATCTTCTGTTCACTGCCTTCTGTAGATTTAGTAAATTATATTTGAATACATTGATTCACTTTTGGATAGGATAGTAAATTCTAGGATAATAATTATTAATAATCAGAGCTACCTTTTTGTCTCTCCCCCCCCAGAAACCAAGTATTACATTGATAATATTTTTATTCTTGTTTTATTTAGGAATTTTGATCTATTCAGCATCAGACATTATAAAATTTTTACCGCATAAAGAAAAAGTGATACGAGCAGTAAAATAAAAATATAGCTCAATCATACTATAATCAAACTTCTTGTATGATAACTTAAAACGACCAGTCTTTCTGAAATGCAGACAAAACATTGGTATTAAACATCATTTCTTTTAAACAATCATCTCCGTAGAAAACCAAATCCTTTGGAAATGTGGAAGATTGTCTTAGAAAGGGTATATTCTATTCTGTAAATTTCTTCAATAATTTAAATAATAAATCAGAGATTGAAGATATTTTCATTATCCTCACAATAAAATAGTATCTATATGTCACATCTAAATAATGGCATAGCTAGAATATTTGCCACCTGGGGCAGACCCTGGGCAATCTTTGAATTTGGCAATCCTCTTGATAGAAGAAACTAACTTTAAAGAATGTAAAAATGACATAGAGGAAAATAAATTTAAAATCTACCTTTATTATTGAAGAAAATTTTAATTAAATCATTTAAAATTTATTATTATTATCATCATCATCATTTGTTTGCAAAATCACCTATTACAGAGTAGCGGTCTATCTGATTGTTCTATTTGCTTCTATGGTGATAGAACAGAACTATTTCTTAAATGCAAATTTAACATTTGTATTTCTGAAATGCTTTTTATTTAGAAAGAACCTCTTATTACAACTAGAAACACTGAAAGCAATTGTGGGAAATGTTTGCAGCAGTATTACAATATTTGGAACTCTGTTCTGAAGAACTGTAGTTTATAATAAATTGCAAAATGTCAACAGGATCCCCCTTTCCACATTCCTATTTTTTTTAGCAATAATAATGCAAATAAAACTTTGAAACACTTCTCATTTACCAAAGAATTCTTCCTCATTAATCTTTACCTGTGTGATTCCAATTAGTGCTGCTGATCCACAGTACATTTTCTAAGTGTTGAGCAACCAAAGTGTAGTTCTCAGGTACAGAACACTCCACACCTAGTACTATTGTATTCCAGAAATATCATTTTATCATCACATTGTGAGTACCATATATAAGAACTTGTGTATTAATCAGGTGTAATTTGTGCGGTATATACAGGGATTTGTTACCTTTGTTAATTGTGTATTACATATATGTGCCTATGAATCAAATATATGTAATTTACGTATTATATACACTGTAAATTAACACATGTAAATAGGGTATTATTCATATGTAAAACACACCACAGCAACATGCAGTGAGAAGTTGAAATGACTATTGAAATTTAGATAAGCATGCATTACTAAGGTAAAGACTTTTTATCTGCTTTACCATTAATTATTATTTAATGATTTATAATCAATGAGCTGATAAAGCAGATAAAAAACCCATAAAAAATTGTTACCTGTTGTTTGAATTCTTAACTAAGTCAGAAAAATCTCTAGTCAAAAAATCTTCCGTCGAGAAATTTCCAGCAAATTAGAATTCTTGAAATTACTGCAAAGCACATATCATCAAAGTTACAGCTAACGACCAGATACGTATACAATTTCAAACATATATTAATTATAGTTGTACAGGGAATAAATCAAAATGTTGCAAAGTTATGCGATTTCTCGTCAAATTTGGCGACAAAAACTAAATTACCAACCCACTGCCAACTTGGCGACATCTGGTAAATTTATCCAGATAGCCATTTACTCAATGTTAAATAGACTTGCAGCAATATTCTTTTTCCTTGGCAAAGCAATGCCTTTTTAGAATTTCATGTTACATTACACACACAACCCCTTCCCCCAATAATTTCGCCTATAGTTTTACTAAATTTATTTATGTGCATATAAAATTCGTAAACACTGCCCCCTTCCCAAGAACTGCACATCTGAGGCAGTTCAATCCCTAAACAGGAAGTCATACATACAACAAAGGAAAAATTAGAGTCATACTAAAACAATAATTTCAATAGATAACAAATCAAACAGTTAATCAATACAAACATGCTTAAATTTACACATTCATATAGAAATAGGACCATGGTACTGTATAATGTGAGTAGTATACTCACATTATACAGTACAAAGTCCGTAATCTGGACGTCCATAATCCAGACCTGAAAGCCACAAACTTTTTTTTTATGCTTTACGCATGCGCATTTGATTTTTTTCCTTCCGTAATAAAACATGTGGAGATTTACGAAAATGGTCGAGTCTGCAATCTTGTTTTCTTCCCTCCCCCTAAGGTATGCAGTAGCAGGTGCAGTTTCTCTAAATGGATTGTATCAGTTTACTGCAGACAGCTTGTCCTAAGAGGTTTCTTATCGTTTGGTTGCTCATGACATTTCGTTGTTGATTCTTTTGTGGTATTGTGTGCTTTTAAGCTTTAAACAGCAATAAAAGTGAAGGAAAGCTTTTAACAGCAATAAAGGTTCTATAAAAATAACGGAAGTAAACAAAATCTCAGTCGTTATCATAACAAAGCCAGAAAGGCTTGTTTGAATGTCATTCGAAATCTTCACACATATTTTCTGCGTTAATGGACGGGGAGGGAAGGAAATTGCTGTGAAACTGGAAAAGTATTTCGGGCAGTTCGGAATTTTGAGGATACAAAATAGCGAAGGGTCTGGATTTCAAAGAGATAATCTAGGCTAAAATTATCTTTACTGATTCTAAGGCATTTCAGTTAATGTTTCAGATTGCGCTGTTTCTTAATCTTTTAATTGGATCCGGCTTATTATTTTTTGCAGAATGTTAGAACAATTTTATAAAAACTAAGCTTGAATTTTCGATTATGTCAAAAAGAGTTTCCAATTCTGGAGCTGCCAAAGGATCTACAAAGCGAAAACATGTTTCGATGTCCATCAAACAAAAAGTGGATAAAGGCATATTCAATTATGCGAGGAGTATGGCACTGGAAAGTCAACTGTATATGACATAAGCAAAAAGAAAAAGGAACTTTTTGAATTTTTTGTAGTCCGACACCCCACTGGCAATGAATAACAGAAAAAAGGTTCGTTATGCTAAAAGTGACGATCATGAAAAAGTGATGATTGAATGGGTCAGAGAGCGTCGCAGCGAAGGGCGTGCCATTAACGGGTCCAATGCTAATGGCTCAAGCCAAAATATTTCATGAAAAAATGAACTTAAACACTGAGTGTACATATTGGTACGACAGGTTGGTTAATCAAATTTAAAAATCGCCATGGTATAAGACAATTAAAAATTTCAGGTGAAAAAGCTTTAGCTGATATTGAAGCTACTGAAGAATTTGCAGATGAATTCATTGAACTCATTACTAGTGAATAATTATCTCCAGAACAAATTTACAACGCTGATGAAACTGGTCTTTTCTGGCAACATGTACAGCGAAATACCTTGGCAACATCTACAGAAAAGGCTCCAACTGGTGTCAAAGACTCCAAAGCGGGACTTACAACTTTAGCATGCACAAATGCTGCAGGAACGCACAAGTACAAACTTTTCGTAATCGGAAAACATACATGACCTTGAGCATTTAAAGGAGTAACTATTTGCATGCAAAGATAATTTGTCATACTCTTCTGTTATTGGTACTGTATTCAGAAATGTATGTATACAAACACTTACATAAGTACAAATATATCCATACACTCATTTCTGAATCTGGTCCTGATAATAGAAGAGTACCTTCTTTTTTACTAACTATTACTAGAAAAAACTTAGGTTTGCATCCATATTTTTTTTAAAATAAAGATTAAGACATAACCCCCCTCCCAAAAAAAGTCTCAAATTTATGACTGAATTCAAAACCGTTTTTAATTTTTTTGTTAGCATACTATTGCAATGGCAGTGCCATCTAAGAAAACAAATTTGAATTATACTTATTTTACACGCTTTTGTTAACTAATTGCACTTAGAAACAAACCTAAAAAACTGATGAAAGCTTTGATTCTATGGAAAAAATTCTTTGGAACTTTTGCACGTATTTAATAAAGGGGACAATTATTTAAAATGTAGTTCCACAACTATGCATTCTTTTCAATGGTTGAAATTTTTTAAATCTATAATAAACGTTTGATGAATAATGAGTAAACTAGTGCAATACATAAAATGAGCTTATAATGACACTCCTCCAAATCTTTAAATGTAAGGTCTGCCCCAAAAGCAATACGCCCCATTTTCTTCTGCCATGACTATCCGTCACACAGTGTTGCCGCTGGCACGGAAGGGAGTACTTGGAACACAGCGCGACCAGTACCAGTCGGCTCCGAGCTCCAGGAGAGTCACAGTTCCTGTTTCAAAGAACCCTTGTGTAAGTGATCGGTCGATATGAAGATGAAAAAAACACTTGAGCAGCGATATGCAAAGTTTTGTTTCAAACTTTAAAAAATGCAGTCGGAGACTTTTGCGTTGCTTCAGTAGCGATTTGTGCTTGCCCAATTTCTTTTTGTTCCCGAAGATTAAGATCCCTCATAGAACAGCATTTGGGGACCCCGGAGAACATCAAGGAGGCTACAATGAGGTTACTAGAGAACATCCTTGTGACGGACTTCCAGGATGCATATAAAGCATAGAAATAATGTTGAAAAAAGCGTGTTAAAGCAGCAGGGATGTATTCTGAAGAATATTGAGTAATTGTACAAAATCAGTTCAATAAATTTCTTAAAAAAAAAATGGCTGCATTACTTTCGGGACATACCTTGTATTTCTTAACGGCCAAAATTCATTCTAAGACAGATGACCTGAAAGCTGAATTTTGCCTAGTTTAAAAATTAAAATCGATATACTACTTCTACATTTAGTATTACTAATACTTTTAACAATGGCTGAAAGTGCCAGGTGTAATAAAAGTTCATTCTCATAAAAAGTGGAATAAATATTTAACCAGATAAAAAACAAAACATTTTTACAAAAAACTTTACGTATCAAGGCATATTTAATACTTATTGAAGATTATGACACACATTTTTAAATATATAGTCAAAACTAATTAATGTCATAATATGTTTTGCATAAAATTTAATAGTAAACAAAACACAGTACTGGCAATTTAATATAATGCCAATATACTGAAAAAAAGGGGGGAAAGCACTTACATATTATCTCGTTGACCCTGAATTGTTACCAAGCAGCCTATTTTAGAGCTACTTAATTATGGATAATTGTGACATAACTAGAAACTCATATCACATTTCTTTTAATGTTCATTATTCCGATCATTTCTAGATAAGCACCTTTATGTTTTATGAACAAAGATATAAATAACCTATCATTGTGATATTTTTCTCCTGAATTCAGGAAAAAAAAAAAAACAGTTATTATAATCTTGGACTTGCATTTTACAGAATAATGGACAGTGGATTATTTTCATAGTTATGTGATCCTACCACCAAAAAAAGTGTTTATTAATAGACATGATATGGCCAGCTAAACAGTCATATATTGAGATGCTTATCTATGGGAAATTTAAACTCAAAGCATTCTGAACAGAGCTTTTGATAAAATAAGATAACCTAACAAAACAGAAATCGACAAAAAAAGTTTTGTGAAGTGCAAAAACAATGCGGATTGAACACTGATTGTTTATCAAATAAAAAGGTATCAATTGCTTCATAAATCTGCAGGAATGATTGGTACAACTTTGGCAGGATCTGAGCCAACTTTCATGGCCGATGGGATAATATGTAAATACCAGTGGCATGCGGTAGGTTTTCATGCAGGGTGTGCAGAGAACAACAACAATAATAATAATAAAACCATAAAATTGTACGTTAAACACTTCTTTAACTTTTTATTATTCATTTGTACACAAAATCCATACGACTATCTGTATTACTAACAAAATCATGAATTACATGATCATAAAACTCTGGTTTTGACTGTAATAAGTGTAACATTTCTTTTTCTATTGTTATTAGAGATAAATTGTTTAATCTATCCTGGCTCATTGTATTGCGTGCATAATTTTTTACTCTTTTCAATGCTGAAAATTATCTCTCCACCGAAGCAGTTGAAAATGGAATTGTACAAATTAAATGTGCCAATTTATTTACTTCGCTTAGGGCATCTGTTGAATCATTCAGCATTATATGCTGAATAAGTTTCGATAAATTCATTTCGTGGTATGACTCACTACGATAAAGAACGCATAATTCATTGGTTAGCTTTACAAAATCGAAATGTTTTGCATAAGCGTTCTTTAACGAATTAAGGCATTCATCTAGAAATCTACTTTGATATTTCTTAAAAAGACTGAAATTCAATAGTTAAAAAAATTTGAGCGAATTTAATTTTTTAAAACGGACATCTAACTGACAATAAATAGTGTCCATTATTTCATAATATAAAATTTTAAAATGTTGGTCTTGGTCTACACTTGAGTTTTGTAAATTTACACGATGCTTTTTTAAATTTGGGGGACCTACTACAGAAATAGTCTCTTCATAAACTTCATCAAATGCAATAGAAGTTCACATATTTTGAATTGCATCTTTTACTTCCTCTACTTTTTGACTGGAATATGCTACATCAAAGTTAGTTTTTTGTAAAATATCAAATAGAACATCAGTATAACTAAACACTTTGGCAAAAATATTTAGGAGAAAATTACCATTAAATTCTTCAAAAAACATGTGATAACTCTTTGCAGTATTTAATTGTATCGTTATCTCAGCCTTATGGATTCTCAATAATATTTTCAAATAAAACAGATAGGCCTTGCCTTTCGCTTTTTATGGTATTTACCAAACGAGATGAATAATTCCAACGTGTTGTAGCTAATTTTGGAAATTTCCTTTTAATAATCTCATTTAAAACATGATTTCTTTTTGTAGACGCCGAAGAAAATGAGGCTATGCCAGAAATTGTTGCAAAAAATAATTTACGATCTTTTATAAACAATACAGATTGCGACAGAACTAAACTAAGTACATGTGTGCAAAAATGCAAACATATCTTCTGGGAAAATGTCTTTTACTTTTTTCTGGGTCCCACTCAATGCTCCTGCCATGACTGCCGCCCCATCGTACGTTTGAGCAATCGGTTTATTGTCACACACCCAACTCAAAATCGTTTCTTGCACAACATTACACAAAGCTTTCGCTGAAAAATCACCACTAACATCTTTAAAAAACAAAAATCTTTCCACTGGTGCATTACAATTATTAACATATCGTAGTACAACTGATAATTGCGATTTGTGAGATATGTCAGATGTTTCATCCAGCATAATAGCAATGAATGGCGTTTCTTTTACCTCATTTCTAATTTCTGAAATTACAATATTTTTATCGATGTAATAACATCATTTTGTATTCTATTAGAGGTTACAGAAAATACAGTTGCAGTCCTTAGATGGGTTGCTAAAAGGTCATCATATTTACTAATTAAAGTTATTAATTCTATATAATTTCCTCGATTAAGGGAATTTATAGTCTCATTGTGTCCACAAAATGCGTCTTCTTGTTTTGCTAAGCAACAAACTACATCTATTAATCTCTTGAGAATATTTCTATTTCTTGTTACTTTTTCATTGTGTTGAACAATCGATGAAGCTTTTTGTTGATCTAACATTAAATCTATCCTGGCAGTACCAAATGTTTTTAATAGTACTATGCCATTTATGTGAGATTGTGTTTTAAATATTCTTATCCTTTTCATTACAACAAAAAGTAAACATGGCCAACAATACAACTTATTCAATTCACTACAACCAGTTAACCATTTAAATTTTTCACACATAGATTTTTGAAAATGTCGTACATACTGTTGTCCTTTAATCTTAACGTTTTGCGATAGAATAATATCTGGCATCTGTCTACTTAATTTAACTATTTCATTTTTTGTAGTAAAGTCTCGTCTCGAAAATGGATTTTCCAATAAATCTTTTAATTATTGAGACATCTGAGTTCTCCATTCTGAAATGGGTTATTTATTATGAATATAAATTTGAAGAATACAATAAATAAAATATTTACCTACGAGTAGTTGAGGTATAACTATAAAAACAACTAAACTTATCAGAATTGTACTAGCACTGAAGCCAAAATCATGTCTTGTGTTGTATGGTGTCATATCAGCGGCGGAAAAGCAATGCTTCGGGCTTCCACGAAAAATTTATATTTTCAGCAAATGTAGCACTACACGGCACCTCATCAAGCTCATTGGTGCCGACAAACCGAACGTCTATTCCACGTCCAAAGGATTTCACTGCACGCTGGCACAATAGAACGAACTGTTTCTTGTTCGGTCAGTGGATTAAATTATATTTATTAATTGTTTTTAACATTTGGAAATCATATATTCTGCGAAAAACATCTTGACAATTTTTAAAAATATAAACCAGGAATATGGTATTACAGATATAACTTATACACTGTCTGTAAGACACAATAAATGGTAAAATTTGGATTGTTCTGTTAAAATTCGTTTCTTTTTTGTCTAACAAAACAAAACTGTTTTTCAGCGAATTATTTCTATAAATATAATATGTCACTGAAGTTACTTTACCACACTAAAACATTTTCCTTTATATTTATGAAATACTTCTTTTATATTTCCATAAAAACAAAATCTTATATAAATTTAAACATTAACCGTCTGCAAAATCCTATGGCCAGTTAATCAGTTAAAAAACCGAAAGCGCTTCAGTACGTAAGTCCCCGCTCTAATACAACGCTAATAAACCGCACCTTCGGATGATTCTGAATGCCAAGAGCAGGAAAAATAGCTGCACTTGCCTCAGTGCTATAGTATGCTGTGCTTCTCCAGTAGCCCATACATATAAAGCGTGATTTTCTATTAGTGCGCAGTGCATACACATCAAACTTCCTATGTTCGTTTGCTTTTGAACGCGCTATGTGGTGCAGCACCTAGTACCGCACGTACTGCGGGAATACACGCAAACAAATCAACATAATATTTTAATATATTATAAATAATATTCATTATATACCATATAAAGATAGGTAGACATAGGTGCAGAAAATTATTCTTTCTCATAACTTTGCCAGGGTGTGCAGTGCAAACCCTCCACATATGGCTCGCATGCCACTGGTAAACACCAAATGAAATAATGTGCATGAAAAATTGTCCCTCCTCCACCCCAGATAAAAAGGGGAGGTCCAATTTTCACCTCTACATAACTGAACAAATGTCTCAAGAATGACCTTTAAAATCCTAATATACAGTACTGCTTTGGCACGATTTTAAAAAAGTGCTGCCAACATCAAAACGATTTGTTCATGCTCATCATAAATATCATGATAACTGCTAATCATAATGTCACCAAATTCCATGTGTACTGCATACTAGGATTAAACCAAATGCTTAGAAAAATGAATAATACTATAATTTAAATGTAATATACTAATTAGTAGTGGCTTTACAGAGGTGTGCAGTTATATGGTCACTTGGAGTAGGGAAGACAGCAGGGCACCAGGAAGACTTTTAGTAATGTTCAATATCGTCACTCAAACTGAGCAAGTTCATGCTCAAACAAAAATTCTTGTTAACACTGACCTTGATATTAACAAAAATAAATGAAATTCATAAAAGTATAACTTAAGAAAAATTATAACGTCAATTAACACGGAGTTTTCTGCTTCAAAGGGGGGGGGGAACCCTCAACAAGAACACTGTGGACATTAGTGATTTCCTGTGACAAATTATCTCATGAAAAAACAATTCTTTTCCGGGGATACACAGCAAAATATTTTTCATAATTTATGTGAACTTTTTATGTTTTCATTCTCTGTAACGCGGAAACTTTCAGCTAATTTTTTTTAAAAATTTATTTCAAAGCTAATTTATACATATCATTAATAAAAGTTAATATACGAAGTCATTTCTTAAAAAATTATTTGGAAGCACTTCCGTAAAGCGCGCATTGGCGCTTCGACAAAGAACCCGTTGGCGCCGTTGAAGTTATACTTCCCAAGCTCACAAACGGTTGATCGACGTCTACGATGAGTGGCGTACGGTTATTAAACACATGGAAGTAAGCCGCGTAAAGGTGATATTTAGTGCATCTAATCAAAATAAGTCAACTAATAAATGACATAAATACAAGTTAGCAGAGAAAACAAAATATAAAAGCACATGGATGTAAAATTAACCAATTAAACGTGATATACGAAAATAAATTTGGGTTGGAATGCACTTTAGCCCACTGCTTGGCAGCGATTGTTTTTGAATGAGCAATAAACGCGCCAACATGGGTAACTCCGTATATCCGCCAACAAGGCTCACTGTGTATTTTGAAGCTACGGAAACATCTAGTTTTCGCACATGCGTCGCACTACAAACCATGTAGATAGCGAATTTGATTCATATTTAGCGGAATATATGTGGCAAAAATGGCATAATCACTCCTTGAATGATGAATGTTACCGTGCATTTTTGGCTGCAATTGTTAAGATTTATCAGCCAGAAACGGCTGATAAATGCGAATAATTTTACTTTAAGACGGGAGATTCAGTACCATCAAAAATTAAAAAAATATATCCTTTAAGAAGATTCCATTTTTGCTGAAATTGGTGAGTGGAACAATTTTTTTTATGTTTCTTTAAATTTTTTAAGTTGCTTAATTTTTATATTTTGTTGCCTTTTATTGAAATAATTTGGCTCAGCTGAAGAACAGAACGCTGGTATCATTTGCAATTTATTTTGTTGATTTGTGCACATTGCCTACATTGTGCAATTCGCTGATTTTTTTTTTTTTAAGTTAAAACGGAATGCTGTGCACATGGCATTTTCTTGTAATTTATTTTCATTATTTTAGCTTATTTTGTTGATTTGTGTACGTTGCCTACATTGTGCAATTCGCTGAAGTTTTTTTTTTAGTTTAAAAGGAACGCTGTGCACATGGCATTTTCTTGTAATTTATTTTTGTTATTTTAGCTTATTTTGTTCATTTGTGTACGTTGCCTACATTGTGCAATTCTCAGATTTTTTTTAAAGTTAAAACGGAACGGTGTGTACATGGTATCGTTTG
>KK113258.1:33876-59831 GCA_000611955.2 Stegodyphus mimosarum | reverse complement strand
GGAAATGACTAGTCCATTTTTTAAAAATTAAATGTTATTGTTTTCTCCAGTACTTCGGCTTAACGATAGTTTATCACACTTGTTTCGTATGCACTTTATAATCAACACAGAAAGAATGGTTAGATTTCTTTAAATAAAATTTGACCGTATACTTACATTCAAAAATAATTTTCAACATCAAAAGTCATTAACATGAATTACAAATAATCAAGTTTTTTTTTCTTAAATCATATATATATACACAGATTTTAAACAATGAAGCGAAAATAACGCTGGATTTCAGAATATAGACTGCTCAATCAAATCACTACCTTAACAATTCAGACGGATATTTTGAATTTTTAGCGTTTCGCATTACGAACATCAACCAAAGAAAGTCTATGCATATTCTTTGCATCAACAACCAGGATACTTCTCTTCAGTTCACTTTTAATCAGAAATTTAATTTGCTGCTGCAAGGCTTTCTTCTCACATTTTAAAAATAATTTTGTCTATAGAAAACTTTAATAAAACTATTTTTTTCCAAATGAGGATATATTTATGTGATATAATTAGAACTATATAAAATTTTTCAGATCTGATATCCGACCACTAAGGTAATTACGGTCATGGTTAACGTATTTCTCCGCGGTTGTTTATCGTATTGTAACGTGTATTGTTTAATTCCTAAGTATTTTTGTCATACTAAACGTTTGGGGTTTCGTTACTGAGTGTTTTTGTCTTTGTGTAAGTTTATGAAGCTTTATTATTAAATTCCTATGCTTCTTTATTTCATGTCATTGTATTGAAACAAACCGGTATTGTTGCATGCTTGATAAGCCTATTGCATTGCTTTTTGTCACTCGCGTTCTGAAAATTATGTGTGGATGTTAAGTCATTTCTTTGTAGCCAGATCTTTCGTATTTGAAACTCTAAATTATATATTATACTGCCTATCCCGTTTTAGAAAATTGCTCGCATTATTCAAACTGTGTTCGTGAAACATACCGGTTTGTTATCATTTTCATATTATTTTGAAGAACTTTTGTATATTTTCACAAAAATATGTATATTTTTTAGTTTTAAAGAATTTGCTATCATTTTTATATTGTTTTTCTTTCAATTTTTAATTTAAGGGGAAAAAGCAAGGTAAATATGGAAGAGGAACGACCAAAAAAGAAAGGTAAGACTATCTTAAATCTGCTTTTAATACCCTGAAACATTTTTTATCATATGAATTTAGCAGTAGAAGTTGATTTCTCACTTTCTTGGTTAAAATTGCAAGTTTTTTCTCTCAGTCTCAAAAAATGACATTTTTAAATCATTAAATATGATACTCTCATAGATTTTTAGGTCGTAATTCCTAGTGCTGTTTATTTATTGTTTAGTGTTTGGGGAATAGGAAAAATAAATGGCTTACAAAACTTCCTGTATGTAATTGATATGTTGGTGTTGGTGATAAAGGCCGTGTGTTTTAGCCTTGCCAAGAAACATGGTTACTGATACATACAAGAAATTTATCCTATGTTTAGAGTTGCAGTTTATATAATATAGTTATATATGTTTATGTAATGCAGTTTAATATAAATTGATATTTGTTATTTTAATTAGTGCAGTTTTCTTAAAATAAACAACATATAGAAATATTCCTAAAATTATTAGTTTGTATATACAGACACAATACTTAGAAATGTACAGGAAGAATGCCTACAGCATATGGAAACATAACTGAAATATGACTTTCTGGTGGCTATAAAATTTCTTTTCTGATATATAGAGGGGCTGAAGATAAACCAAGGCAAACAAAGGCTCTCAAGTCCAGTTTAGTTTGTCTTTGATTACCTGATGCAATAACATACACATCTCTGTTGTTGGGAAATTGAAAATAATGCACATGGAGTTCGACTGTGAAAAGTGCAACCTTGGCTGGCATTCTAGAATCGTCCATAAGGGATGTAATGTGCTGTGCTGCAGGTTAAGGAGATCACATGAGAGTTCCCTCATCACCAGAAAGAGGGAATTACTATGAAGGAGGGAAAGTTTGGCTGATCATGTCATCAGTTGTTTTTTGCGCATTTTCAGAAATAAACACAAAGGTTTGCATTGATATGCAACACTGGAAACCAAAAATATTGAAAATTGTTTTCAGATATATATTTTACATGAACTTGATTAGTATCTTATTGCTTACTTTAAAAAAAATAAAACTCGTCATAATTGACTTCCTCAAAGGACATGACACCAACCAACCAAATACAAACATTGAGTGCATATGCAGTGACTGTTTTTCACCAAGCCATTATAACCAACAAATACTTAAAAAAGTTTTAATCAATTTTCACTTTTCATTCAGCATATTATCAAGGCAGTTGAAAGATGTAGAATTTCAGCAAGAGTATAGCCGTTTTGCTTCTGTTTCCTGTTCTTGGAAAAAAGGGATGCTCTGGGGAAAAACATATGAAATACATAATTAACATTTGTAGACAGACCTATTAAAATTTAACATGCTGGAAAGGATTAAGATATTAAAATATTTTATGAAATTAAATTTAAAAATTAAGTTTTATGCTACTTTAAAACTGCCAAGGCTAAAATATGTACCTTCTTGTATTGTAATTCATGTTTATTTCTACGTAGAACCCTTTGGGGACAGTGCATTTTTTGTCGCCATATTCACCAGTGTTAATGATTTCAGTGATATACAGTTAAATTTTGAAATAAAAAAATGATACAAAGCACATAAAAATCAAATTTAGTGTTTTAAGGATATGTAAGTTAAATTTAGGTAAAAAATTGGAGAAAAGCATGATATTGAGCTTATGTAAATAAAAATTAGCTGGTTGAACATAACGTTAAGCATATAAAAGTAAAAAGTAGCAGGAAAAAGTTAAATAAGTATTAGTAGTATTCTTGAAATAGATATCTAATTATATTATTATTATAAAAAAAAAAGTTAAAAAAAAACTTGTCTAGCAATACTTCATTTTTTTTCCCCCAAGATTTTTGTGGCTAAGAAAAAGGCCCTGCCCCATTTAAAAAAAAAAAAAAATACAGCATCCTTGAGTAAATTACCATAGAATGTATAATTATGTTTAAAATTCCCGTGAATAATCTTGCTGTTATATTGAACTTCACTGTGAATTAGGCATTCGAATACGTGCTCTTCCAGATTTGTTTGATGAAGACCACTTTATACGGAAAATGGAAGTTTTACTTTCAGTGTAAAATGAAGTAAATTTTATGAGTTGGTAATTTTACTTTTACAGGCTGCTTGTTCAACTTTGTGGTCTGGGTATATATACCAGTTGCCTAATTAACAAAATTTGTGAAATTATTTACAGTCTGATGCACATAATACCCATGCCTGCCTAAGAATGAATATGTCTGTTATTCATCAGTTATAATAGTTGTTCCCTTTGACACGTGCTTCTTAATCAGTGGCATTAGAATGTCCGCTGATCTGTTATTTGCTCTGAACATGTTTTCAATGAAGGCTATAATTCTTCTGAGGTGCACTACTGCAAACAAGCATCTGTTTCTGACAACTTCTTTTAATTACATGAAAATATTTCTAGCTATTCATCGTTAAAATTTCATAAAATATAGCACGAAATCATGTAAATATAGAAGAATAAATTACATGTGCAAAGGTAAACAGTGAGTGTGATTTTCAGCAAAAACAGCAAAAGAGGAATGGTTGCTGCTTCCAACTGGGTTTTGAACTGTTATCATTATTATTGGCAGTGTTTACATTTACCTGGCTAGTAGAAAATAGTGAAGCTTTGGCAAGGCGGACTGGCATACTTTCAGTTCTCTAGTGGACACAAAGATTGATTCTGAGCCCTGCACTTCTGATATTGAGTCAAACTGGCAATCTTTTAAGACCCTGCTCTTTGATGCAGCAAAAAAGACTATTCTTAGGAGAAATATAAAGCAATACATTCCTCTCTTTTCTTATAATTCTCATCTTTTACTGCCCTTGATACAGAAAAGAGAAAATCTGCATAAAGTTATGCACAATGCCAATACTGACCAGATCAGAACAGAACCAATGCAATAAAGTGCTCTTATACTGTGCTTAAAAGAAGAAATTGGTTAGACCTATGTAAAAGACTCGATGCCAGATCTCCCAACTCGAAACTATGGAAATTAGTCAAAAATATAAGTAAAGACCAACAGCAGACGGAAGAATGTAATACTATCCTGCATTGGGACGGGAACATTTCTAGAGGCGAAAAATCTGCAGCTGACTTGCCTGGAGCGTACTATCATAAGTTAAGTAAATTAACTTTTACTGCTGAAGACATGACAATCAAGAGAAAGTCGAGAAATCATGCCCATGGCGGAGGCAGTTCAGTATCGAACAACACTTTATTTAGTAAAATCTTCTCTATGCATGAGCTGGAAATGGCAGTGAGAGATCTTGACCTAACCAAATCCCCTGGACCTGATGGCGTCCACGACCAAGTGCTTAGTCACCTTGGCACTGGTGCAAGGCAAAGACTTTGAGACATCATTAACCAATCTTGGAATCTCGGGCGACTCCCGAGGGAATGGAAAAAGGCCATTATAGTTCTTATCAAAAAACTAGGGCAAGTGGATGGATATCCCGAGAATTGTAGGCCCATTGCTCTACTATCATGCAAAGTTATGGAAAAAATGGTCCAAAAAGATTGTCATCCTGACAACCATGGCCTTTATACAGAGGAACAGTATGGATTCAGAAGGGGTCACAGCACAACAGATCGGGTTCTCTACCTTTGCCAAAAAATCAGAGACGCTCAAAACCTGCATCCGGTAAATCGCACAGTGGCTGCTTTTCTGGATCTGTCAAAAGCTTTCAACAGGGTCTGGAAACATAAGTTGATTGTTAAATTATACAAGGATTTTGGTATTAATTGAAAGGCTTTATCTTGGATATATGATTTCTTGAGAGACAGGCTGTTCAGAGTGAAGGTGAATACTACCGTGTCAAATAGCTTTAAAATGAGCCAGGGTGTACCTCGGGGTTCAGTGTTGAGCACTACTCTGTTCTCCCTGTATTTGGCTGGCGTTGAAAAGATAATAACGGAGAGATGTGAGGTCGGTGTATACGCAGATGATATTACCCTCTGAAGCTCTGGCTCCGATGTGAATAAAATTGTGTCTAATATTAATTTTACCCTAACCGACATGTGGAGTTTTTCCAAAGGTTATAAGTTTTTAATCCATCTAAATCTATTCTCAGCTTTTTTTACTATTAATAAGTGGTTGTGTAATTATCAACTAAAAATTTTTGTGGCTGATATGCCTCTCAAGTTTGAGAGGAATCGTAAATATCTTGGTTTTACTCTAGACCCTGAATTTACTAGCAGCAAGCATGTGGGAGGCATTAGTGTTGAAGAGAAGAAAACAACTAATAACTTGAAACTTGAAAAACATTAAAAAATTATAAAAATAAAAAATCCATTTTTAAAACCTAAATTGCCGACTGGCAGCAAAAAATCAAAATGCCTTACTTCATTTCTTAGACACATAGTCCACGTTAACCGTCCGTTGTATATTCTGGACTACATTACTTTGAATTATTTCATTGGTCCAGGATGGTCTAAGGTTAATTTGTATTGGGTGTTAGGAAATAGTTTCAATTTACAATGCTTCTCTATTTATTTCCCAAGAGGCATCTGTATGAAAATAGGTGCCTCTATGCTTTCCTTCTTTTTTGCCTTTGAATATCCCCGCCTAGATAGAGGACAACAGATGAGACTCCAGGTGTCACTTATAGGGACTAAAGACCAAGGCATTTACGAACTACCTTTGTAATAAAATTACAATTACTGCCACATCATCGAAATGAAACATTTAAATAAATAATGAAAACAATGGCTAAAGAGACTGAGAGAAAGACCATTAAGTATTTAACAAAGTCTCCTGAGGAAATAGGGGAAGACGGAGGTGGATCTAATGAGCCCTCCCCTTTCAGAAAAGCTAAGGGTTACGTTTAGTTTTACTTTTCGAAGCCAATAGCAAACAACAGGAAAAGAAACATAGAGAAATATAATTGCAAATCACGAGAACAAGTAAAAAATATCTATTAAACAGACTGATTACTTGAATAACAGTAATAAATACAAGAGCTAAATGTAAGAAAATTTTCCCCAGTACTTTGAGCTTGCCCTGAAATTGCATGTAAAGCATTTCATTCAGAATTCAGTGCGAAATTTTATCATCCCCATCCTAATAACGATGTTTATGTTACCATCCCCATCCTTATTAGGATGGGGATGGTAACATAAACAAATTCTAATATACAGCAAAAAGAAATATATGATGTAAGTTTAAAAAGAAATGGATGAACAGGGAATTAATAATTCTAAGAGGTGAATATAAAAGAGTTAGAACTTTGTTATTTAATTATGAACAGATTTCATATGTTCATAATTATTAATTAATCGTGTATTATTAATATTAAATGAGTTTCATAGTACATCGGTGAGAAAAGTAATTGGGAAACAAAATAAATATTTAAACATTTCTTATATTTCTTAAAATATGGAATCTGTAAGAAAGTTAAATAACTTCAGTGATTAAAAATTGGAAAAGTAAATAGCTTAATAGTAAAAGCTTAATATGACATATATTATAATAATATTTGCGTGAATTTAGAACTGTTTAACAAACTGAATATTTAGATTTAATGAAAAGAATTTTAAAAATTAGATTAGAATTATTTACCTAAAATGGTGAATTTGAAAGTTAAGACCATTCCATTATTTAAGAAGATTCATTAATATTTATCTAGGAAAAAAAAGACAATTTAAACTGAGCTACAAATTAATATTAGTATCTTAGTTTCTTCTCCTAAATCCGACGTTTGATAGGTTGATTTTATATACATATATGTATGTATATAAATTTTATGTAAGTCATTAATTTATCTGGTTTACATATGTAAAAACTGATATATTAAACTTAAATATTACCTCAAAGTGAAATTAAAAGTGGACAAGAAATGGTAAATCTAAATAGAAGAAAATTCTAACTTAGTTATTGCGCTTCCTAAAATTATATCAGTAAATGTGGATAATAATTTTAAGAAGCTCGATAACTCAGTTTAATTTCAATTTTCTCCTATTTAGTTTTTGACATTAATTGACTATTAATTTCAAGAATTTGGAGATAATATTTTAGTAGATCAACTATCTGCAGCATTTGTCCAAGATTTTAACTACTCAAGTCCCTATTTCATGTATATATGATAACTGCCAAAACTAACATATAGCAGCTAAAAGTTAAGATTTGGAAATTTTTGAATTCATGTGGAGCATAAACAAGGTTTGGTTCATTCTTCTTTTAAGCATCATAAAAATATAATATGAGTATAAATGACTTTTTGTAGCAACCATCCTGTTCGAATTCATAGAAATAGGGAAAAGAAAGCATCGCACAGTTTGTAGCTTCTTTGTCTGTCACTTTTCGTACATTAAAGTGGAGAATGGAAAAATTGGTCATCGTTAGTTATCGGGGAGAATTTAAGAGAGCTTCAATTAATTCCGCAGAGTTGGTATACGACTGGGCAAGACATCCTAAAGCGAGCCTGCATAAAAGGGACAATTATCCCCTGTGGCAAGGCAAGCGAACAGTAGAGGAAATTATATGAGGTTGGTGAACACCTCTAGACTCCCTATATTTTTAGGGGGTATTGAGTTTGCAAAAGCACAAACCTCGGGGAGAGGGTCTTCTGACCTTGTCAGTGAAGCCTAGAGTCCCTCTATTGTTCTCTATCTGCTTTTATCTTTAGTATCATACACAGTCCAGTCACATTAATGTGACCACCACGTACTTTCCATGTCAGAGTTAAATAACCAATCACAGAAGGCAGGTGGCAGCACAGTGCAGTTGAGCGTATATAAAGGGTGTGTGAGGGCTTCGGAAAGCATTTCAATCGTTGACGTAATGCAGAAACGAAGCGATTTATCCGACTTCCAAAAGGGCATGATCATTGGCTTTCGGGCCAAGGGTGGAAGCATTTCCGAAACGGCTGAGTTTGTGAACTGTTCGCGTGCCGCCGTGGTAAAAGTGTACCGTGCATGGCAAAATGGGACTGTCCAAAATCAGCGACGTGGCAAATGTGGTGCACCACGGGCCATAGATGACAGAGGCGAACGACGGTTGCGGAGATGCGTTCGGGCAGATAGACGGGCTACCGTTGAGCAACTGACCACCAAAATGAACCAAGGGGCTACCAAAAGTGTCTCCCAAAGTACTATTCAGCGAACATTGCTGCGTCTGGGCCTCCGAAGCAGACGCCTGGTTCGTGCACCTATGCTGACTGCTGTTCATCGACGGCGAAGGCTAGAATTTGCACGCCAGTACAGCAGCTGGACGTCCACTGAGTGGCGACAGGTTGCGTTTTCGGATGAATCGCGTTTTATGCTCCATCGGACAGATGGACGTTGGCGTATAAGGCGTGAAACCTCTGAAAGGAACCACCCTGCAACCATTGCCGGAACGGTCCAAGCTGGAGGCGGGAGCATTATGGTCTGGGGAATGTTTTCCTGGCATTCTCTAGGTTCACTGATCATTGTGGAAGGCACAATGGATCAATACAAGTACGCATCTGTCCTTGCGGACCATGTTCACCCCTACATGCGCATTGTTTTTCCTCAGGATGATGGCATCTTCCAGCAGGACAATGCGAGGTGCCATACAGCTGCCAGTGTACGTGCGTGGTTCGAAGAGCACCAGGATGAGTTTACCGTCCTCCCCTGGCCAGCAAACTCACCTGACTTAAACCCAATCGAGCACCTGTGCGACCATCTCGATCGAGTTGTTCGCGCCATGGATCCTCAACCGCGTAATCTAGCGCAGCTGGCCACGGCATTAGAGTCGGCATGGCTCAACATCCCAGAGAACACCTTCAGCGACCTATGTGACTCTCTTCCTGTACGTCTCGCAGCAGTCCGCTCTGCGAAAGGTGGTTATTCTGGCTTTTGACAGATGGTCACATTAATGTGACTGGACTGTGTATTAGGGTATACTTAGCTTTCTTTTAACTGTTCATTCCATTAAAAGGTTTCTTAGTAATTAATTATAAATATTCTTAAAAGAGGTTTTTTAAACCTGGCTTTAAAACTACTAATGTTGTATCAAAATTAGATAACATTCCAAATACGCGCCACGCTTGAATTTGCAGCCCACAGAAGTTGCCCCCAGAGGCACAGATCCCGGCTTGCCCCTCCTAGATCCGGGTGTGGTCAGAATATGACCTTATACAATAATAATATGTTTAATGTTTGCCAATGCTATTTTTATTTCATATTTTGTGAAACTTACAAATTTTTAATTAACAAGCTACGATTTGGAAGTCACAAGCAGTGGCAACATTTTTTGAAATAAATCATTTTTATCTCCAGCGCACGAGACTTGTCACTCGGGAAAGTTAGAGTTTTCAGAGTTTTTAATTAAAATCTTGGCTGATTAAAGTCATATGTAGATTGGAATAGTCTAAATGGCTTCCCACTAATTTTGGAAATTCCGGGCTACCCCTTTTGAAACGCAACTGTAGGCTCTTCGAGAGGAAATGATATCATAAACTGGCAGATGTGTACAGATTTTAGTAGTATAAATGATGATTAGTGGAATGATAAGCTCTAAAATTACAAGGTTTTGCTTTTCTATAAAATTTTGGTGACAGTGTCTCCTCTAAAAAAGCCTCAAAGCTATCTTTCGAATATTGGAAACATATATGCTTTTTTAACTGTTATGCATATATCTGAGAAAGTTGGGAAATTCTCAAATACTGTATAATGTACTTGAATGAATGACTTCTCAGTCTTAAGAAAATTGCATATGTAAGAATATTTGGTGAAATAAAAATGCCTAAATGCTCACAGTTATGTCTTCTGGTTGCAGTTTCAACCATCAACCAAAGTATTCATACTTAATCAGATCATTGTTTCTCTCCTTATCTGTTACATGTTTTCTCTCCTTCACATTGATGAAAAATCGTTTAATTTATTAATCTGTTATACACTGCTCGACATTGAAAATGTAACACCAAGAATCAGTGGTCAGAAATTCATGCAAATTTTAGAGTAGATGCACGTCACTGAGTTATGCGAATGCTATGAAATGCGCTGCTCTCCGATGGACATGATGTAAGATATAAGGGAAGGAACGTGCAGAATGGGCAGTTATTTCTGCCAGACGAATTATCGAAGAAAGTTGGTTTTTGTCCAGGGGATATGTGTAATAGGAGAGAATGCCAAGACGGAGGCACTTCCAGCAGATAGACGATTTTACGAGGGATATGGTGATCGGACTGAGAAGGGTGGGTTGGTCCTTACGTCACATCGCAGCTGATAGCCACATGGATGGAGCACGGTGCATCGGCTATGGCGAACAGGGTTGGAACAAGGGAATGGCAAAACGTCGTGTTCTCCGATGAGTCATGATTCTGTTTATCCAGTGACAGTCGCTGCATACTTGTGCGACGTCGACGTGGAGACAAATCTAATCCGGCAGTAACTGTGGAACGCCCCACCGTGCGACAACGTGCCTTGATGGTTTGGGGCGCTATTGCCTACGATTCCAGGTCACCTGTAGTTCGTATTCAGGGCACTATTATGGCCCAACGGTACTTGAATAATGTACTGTGGCTGCTGGCAATCCCCTACCTTCAGGGGCTGGATAACGTCCGACCGCACAGTGCTCTCATCTGCCAACATGCTCTGCAAGGTATACAGATGGTTCCTTGGCCACCGTACTCTCCTGACCTGTCACCAATCAAACATGTGTGGGATGTGATTGGACGACGTTTGCAGACTCAGCCCCTACCTCATTCAGAAGATGAACTGTGCCAAATGGTTGAAAGGGAATGGAGAGCCATCCCTCAGCACATCACCCACACTCTTATTGACTCTATGCCTAAATGTGTTTCTTCGTGCATCGCTGTCCGCAGTGGTCCTACATCATACTGTGCCGACACCATTCTCGCTATGTATTCTGACTATGTATTAATTTTGAAATAGCACTCACTTATTGCTGCTTGCTGTCTCTGTCTTTTTCCCAAATTTCATCACTTTCTGACCACTGTTTCTTGGTGTTGCATTTTCAGTGTCGAGCAGTGTTCTTTTAACTACCAAGTAATGTGTGATGTAATATAGTAGCGATATTTCTTCATTCTTTTAATCATCTCTTGAGTCATTAAGCTTCTAAGGTTCATTTTAATTTCCTAAAATGTTATTTTAAGTTGAATCACTTTTCTCTGGAGTCTCATTTCATTTTCTTCCAAAATGTGAATTTCTAGTGTGCGTGATATTTAAATTAGGTAGAAAGAATGAAGTATTTAAAGGAAGATTTTGGAGAGTGAAATCAGAGCATGTTTTTCCTTCTTGAAGGCCATATTTCTAACTTATATCTTCTATATAATAGCGATTAGAATTGTGCTGTGTTAAGTTGTTCTTGCTATTAAACTTGTTTACACCGACTTTGGTCAGAGCTAGCTTATGCTCTGTGTAAGCACACTGATGCATATTCATGAGGTCTGGAGTTCGAATCTCGTCAAGGGCATTGCATATTTTTCACATCTGCAGCATCAGTGTAACCTAATGATTCTATGTTGGTGCCTGAACTAAAAGATGATTTACAGTAATTCACCACCACCAGGATTTGGCAATTAGGTACCTAGTCCCCAGTTACCCTTAAAAAGGGAGTATATAAGGTATTTTCTTCCTCCCTTCCATATGCCTTAGTGGTGTTATTATTACTTAATGCATATTTGGGATGTCCAGGGTTTGAGTTTCAGTGAGGGCATTGTACATTTTTTTTGTCACCTGCTTAAAAAAAAAAAAAACCTAATGACTGTTTAAGCTAAAGTGTCCTCTTTCTTTCCTTTAAGGCAGCCAGTGCTTTATACTTATATCTTGTTATCGGAAAAGTTATGAAGTATTTGGTCTGTGTTTTACTTGTATTTCGGAACACAAAGAATACTTTTCAATCAGTGATATATTGCCCAATTAGGTCAATAACATACCGCCATCTTTCAGCAAGTTGCAGAATTCCTTGTTCATAGAAGGACCTATCTTTATCCACGAAAAACTAAAGGTGCTGATTTACAGCATCATCAGAATTGAATATTATAAAATGCAAGGACTGTTGAAAAGAGTGAAACAAGTGGAATATGATGGTCAGTTAAATATGATGGGTGTGGTAATATATCCTATCTAAGCCCCAAAAGTTATTGACAAGTGACCAAACTTGTATATGGTTTTGCTTTGTCTTGATGGAACAAGATCCTTTATGATTATTGAGTGCTGGTCCGTTGTGGACGACAGCTTTGTTCAAACTAATCCGTCGCTGACAGTACACTTTGGAATTGATAGGTAGAAGCCCCCAAAACATGACATGTTTAAAATCGATACAATGTACAGTTCAGAAAGCTGCACTATCAATTATTTACTAAGCTTACTAATTTTTCGCAAATTTTACAGAAATTATTCCGATTTTATGCTAGAAATAAGTTTGCTTACAAATTTTGCACTTTTCTTCGGAAGATAGAAAAAACTGTGGATTCTAGCAACTTGCAATCAAATTTGTGTTTAAAACACATACTTTCGGTCGATATTTGAGTAATTGCTTGAGTTCATGCATTTATTTCGGGAAAACTGTTTATTATTATTATTATGGGGATTTGAATCATTTTTTTGCACGTCTCTAAATTTGACAGTTTATCGGCTGTTTTTGGCAATTATAAAAGGAAATTTTTTACAGAAATTTTCATTCCATGCTTTGCAAATTTCATAATGTCATTTTTAAAGTTAATGTGTGGTATTAGGATGTCACTGAAGTAATAATAATGTGTTAAAAGTGCTTTTTGTGGAAAAATAGCATCAAAGTCAGTTTTATTTTCGTGTGTCATATTTTAAAATGTCACTAGTGGGCTGCAGCCAAAGCAAAATTTATAAGTTCTGTGTACACCTGCAAAGAAAATGCATAAAAATATATCAATATGAATGAAATCAGTTTATTCTTTCCAAGCAACAGCCAATTCATAAGTAATTTTTTTTGTTGCGAAACTGGGAAATAAGAACTTATATGACCCACATATACATGCGTCATGATTTAAATTTAATGTAATATAACAACTTTTTCTCATTGTCAGTAAAAGAATTAACGTGGCAATAACATATCGTGTCAGTTATCCTAATCTGAAGCAAGGAAGTTGCTGACAGCAGCTATTTAGCTATTTATTAAAAATGCTGACATTAATGAAAAATTTTCAATGTAGAATGACGTCGCGTGCAATTGCATGCATTCTTCAATGTAAGAATATGACCTTATAATAATATGTTTAATGCTTGCCAATGCTATTTTTATTTCATATTTTGTACTTTTAACAAATTCTGTGATATGAAAGCAATGCTTTTCGAAGTAAAGTATTTTTATCTTCAATGTGTACGACTGTTGCCATGCCAAAAAATGAGTGCAAAAATTAGCATTTTCAGAGTATTTGATTAATGTCTTCGCTGATTAAAGTGATTCGAAGATGAGAATGGTCGAAATGGCTTCCCATGAATTTGTGGAATCCAAGTTTACCTCTCTTGAAACTCCACACCGTTCTGGAGGAGATGATGTTACAAACAAACAAGCAGACAGATGTACAAAGATTTTAATAGTATAGATTGAAAAGTTGCAAGCATTTCTTGAGTAGGAACATGAGGAAGCTGAAAGGAAGTTTCCTCTAATGAGAAGACTACAAATAGTTAATGTCTACTGCAATTATCAATAACCTTCTGAAAAAGTCAGAGGAGATGCAGCCTGCAGCTAACCAGAGGTATTGCAGTGAAACTGAAGTGGGCAGTGTGTTAGATATATTCATTAATAATGGTATCTTGAAGAAAATGTAGGAGCAAACTGCATTAGATAACTTCCAAATATATGGACCCCCCTAAAAAAATCAAGGATAGTTAAGATTTTCATGTCTAATAAGAGACTGGGAATTTTGGTATCAAACTGAATTATAAGAGTGTACTTACAAATAGTTCTGAGTAATTATAAGAGTGTACTTACAAATAGTTTTGCAAACTATAATAGTTTGCAAAAATATATTTATAATACATTTGTAAATTTGCAGTGTTTCTAACTGTATTGTATTTTTAATATTGTATAATTTTGTAAATATAATTGTAAATGTAAATATAATTAACTTTATTGTGTCTTTCTGTGTGATTTTCAGCTCGCAATAGAAGGACATTAGATTTATAGCTTTCATAGCATATTCTGATTTAAATTGTATTTTTTCTGCTGTAGAAAAAGAAGCAGCTAAACCATCAGAACTTGAAAAATATTGGCAAGTTGTACGTGATAATCCCTTTGATTTTGCTGGCTGGACTTTTTTGCTTCATCAAATAGAACAAGAAGTGAGTATAATTAAGAAATTTTCGTTACTTAGATATTATCCTGTCACCATGAAAGTTCACGAAGATCCCTTCAATGTTGGATCAGTTCCTGTCGAATTCTTAAAGAACTGACACCTATGTAATAAACAATCAGTAGTCGGCCTGTTTCATTTTCGTGCTTGACATAAAGGCTTTTCTCAATTTCTACTATTTTAATAGACTCTCCAAATTTATCAAAAGCTTTATTTAGAACATTATGAGTAGTAATTGTTCCAGTATATTACTCTTTTGTCTGCCATATTCAGCCAATCATGTTGTATTCATTATTATTTGAAAATAATCCACTGCTTATTATTCTATAGAATGTGGGTCCCAAACTAAATAATTTTTATAATGTATTTAAAAAATACAACAGTAAAAATTAATTTAAATCCTTGTTCATAAAAACAAAACATTGCTTATTGACAAACAATCAGCATTAAGTCAAATGAAAGAGCAGCTGTTATGGGTGTAACTGTTATGCCACACTTATCCATAATTGGCACTAAATTATGCTGCTTAGGTATAGTTTCACAGTCGACAGAATAATACGCAGGTACCAAATTTTCTTTTCTTTAATATATTCAAATACAATAGTATAAAACTGTTGTTTCACTCAGGTTATTTACATTTTGGAGAAAATGAAGCATAATTCTTAAATGATTTAATTTTTATGTAAAAGCTTACGTAATTAGACATTGCTTGTAAATAAAATAATTTTTTTCATAAAAGTAAAAAATAATTTTCTTCATAGACATTTCTTCATTAACATTCATGATATCAATGGGAATTTTCTTTTGATTGTGTTAAGCAGTGACTTCATGTTTATGTTATAAATAACAGAGTAAGTTGTATGTTAGCAATTAACCAGTGATCCTTAAATTGGAATTCTTTGTGTATCATTGTTTGTGTTGATTTTTGATAATATTTGTCTTTGTTTTAATCTAAAATTAAAAGTATATTTAAGTTGTTATCTTATAAAATTTTGTTTTAACAGAATAATATCGAAGCAGCAAGAGAAGCATTTCATGCATTTTTTCAACATTACCCATACTGCTATGGTTACTGGAAAAAATTTGCTGATATGGAGAAAAATCTGAACAATCCTGAAGCTGCTGAAAAGGTAATTGGTATTAGCACTGCAAGATTGCATTTTCTTTCAAATTGGAGCAGATATTTGACTTAAAGGCCCATTTTCAAATATTGCTTACATATGCTGTCTCAGAAGAAGGAAAATTCAAGATAAATCAATATTTTAGTTTGAGCAATGCAGTGCATAAAGATGACTATAAATATATTTCTACAATTTAAAATATTAAAAAAATCAATTGAAATTTTGTAGATATAAATTTAGCAAACCAATAAAAATAATTTGTCTCCCAACTTCATGTCAAGTTCGTTCGTTACCTTGAAATTATTTTACCCACAATTAGTGTGTAAATCTTCCTAAAGGGGACAGTATATATTCAGTTGACATAGATAAAAGCCTGATTAGTTAATCTACGATCACATTTTTTGCGATTTATGTCTAAAAAATTTCAATTGATTTTTTAATATGTTAAATTGTAGAAATATGTTTATAGTCATCTTTATGCAATGCGTTGCTTAAATTAAACTTTAAATATTTATTTATTTTGAATTTTCTTTCTTTTTTTCTGCGACAGCATATGTATGCAAAACTTAAAATTGGGCCTAGAATGGTGTGGTTTCATTCTCTTTATTTTTGAAGATGATGTAAATTTTGTGCTAATTTTCTATAATTGTATACTATATTCTAATTTTTTATAACTGTATACTATATTCTGATTTACTTTCATAACTTATTTTATTAGCCATTAATATGTAGCAACACTCAGCTGCATATTTGTAAAAATGTTTTAAAGTTCTTTCACGATTTTTACATTTTTTTAGGAATGTGGAAAATGAAAATTTTTTAATCGTTTTATAGCAAGCCATGTTTGGTTCATTAATTTAATTTGAAAAAAAAAATGCTCTATGCTGTATTTCCCTAAATAAATATCCTAGCTATGCAGGTCTGCTTACAGAGTTTCTCAAATTAAAATTACATGAGAAGGTTTTCAACAGAGTGAATAAAACTCAATTCAGAAATGTATGCATGTATGTATATGTGTGTTTATGTATGCATGTGTACATATATATATATGTATGTGTGTGTACACACACACACATATGTGCATGCATACATACACACATTTCTGAATCTGGTCCCAATAACAGAAGAGTACCACATTTTTTTTATGTGGTTCCTTTAAAGAAAAAATTCTAATTAGCAAAATTTATTATGCTTTATCAAGTTAACATGGAAAGTTCTACATCTTCTCGGGTGACATGCTTGAAGATATTTAAGAACTGATTATTTAGATTAAATTTCTGGTCTTATTAGTGATAGAAATTCAGGATTTTTTTTATCTAAATTTACGGAATATAAAACAAAAGTTGCTCATCATTTCATTTGCAAAAGCCTACTTTCCTCATTCCATAAATTTTTAGAAGTAGTAAAAATTTATAGAGCAAAACTTAGAAATAAAATAATTTTCAGATATTTTCAGCATTGGAATTCTTGCTCTATTAATGTATTATGTGGAACCATTAAAATACCTTATGACAGTTGGCTCTGTTTTTGTATGTTTTAAACAGCAATCATTATTAAATTAGTAGCTGGCTCAATAAAACTTCTAATTTATGAATATCTTTGAGAATTTTGTTCTTTACATTTATTCAAATACTTTCTGGAATTCTTATTCAATAGTTATCATATAAAAAGATTGGTTCTTATAGTCTCGGAACTTTTCCATCCATATTAGCTTTTGAGAAAATCTATAGAGCTATCATATAGCATCATAATATGTAAGCAAATAAATCCTTTAACACTCTTTATTGAACAGTTCATCTGCTAAAATATTAGGTGCAGCATTATTTTAAGTTGTGGCATTTTTATACAGCGATTGATTCTGTTGAATGAGGTGTAGATGATCTTACAGTTATGAATCGTATCTTACAGTAAAGGATGAGTGCCAACTCATCCTTTACTGTGCTGTTGATGTACATAGGCAGTGGAAGAGCTATCAGAATTTTAGCAAAGGGCTCCCACTGTGTCTTAACAAAGTATCAATAGAATTATTAATTATTTTATTAAGTATAACATGTGTATTAACCCTCTGAGTGGCATGACCACTTTATCCAGTCACGAGATTTTTTTGTCACTTGGTAATACATTAGCGTATAATTTAAAATTTGGTGCTTTGTACTTTCAATAATGATGTAAATATAATTTTAATTAATGAACCTTTATGAAAACAAATCAAATCCATCTGAATGCTATTTTTGCTTAACATCTGTATGTATGGACGGAATAAAGATGTCTTCTTCCCAAAATATGCATATGTATTGTATGTATGTGTCTTGCATAACTCAAAAACGAGTGGCCTGAGAGCATTGAAATTTTGTATATGGGATTGCTATAACATAGAGTTGAGCACTTTTTTGGTTGCAATTCGCCGCACGAAAAGTATATATGTACTCTGTTACCTAGCTCAGTAAGCTCATTTTTTAATTCTTATATGTTGGTAAATGCTGCTTTTTTTTTGCTGTAAAAATGATTGAATTATGTTGTTCTTATGTTCTGGTTAAGGTTTTTATCCTTTTAGTTAATCTGCCTGCAATAGTTGTAGAATTATCGACAGTTTAAAAGTTCTTTAAGTGTGACAAAGCCTAACTTAACTTGGACATAGGTATCTTTTTGCCGAGTGAAACCAAAAGTAAACTTTCAGTTTTGTGCACGAAAAATATGCCGTCTTGCTTGCTGGCCAAATCGTTTGCTTTTACGAAGAAACTCTTAATTGCAAAAACTGTTTTTTAAGCTGTTTGAAATGTACTTGGTGTTTTGTGTTATTCTATATTTTTCAATTTTTAATGAAAATGTTTTGAGTTTCTATGTATTTTTGCCTTGCCGCGAAGTGAGAACTGAATTAAACGAGAAATATATCTCTAATGAAATTTGAGGAAATAAGTTTAAATGAAATGCAGTAAAAACTGTAAAATTTAATAGGCTGTATAAGGAAGTTGTGATGTCCACATCATATTTTTTCTTTAATATGAGTTGGATTGTGTAAGAGGTCTGAAGAATAGAAAACTAAAAACTAAACTTAATAGAAAACTAAAAAAGACTTCATCCCATCATCTTGATGTTAAACCATTTGATACTCAAGAATAAATTTATTGAAAATGGCTTTTCCTAGCACCTGTTTAAATTTTAGATTATGTATAGTGAATTTGGACTTACTTAATTTAAACATACAAGACACTTTATTCTCAGAAAGACAGACTAATGTAAGTCAAATATTGACATTGCAACTGATGTGTTTTTCAAGGAATAAACAAACAGGGAAGGAAAAAAGGACTCCTGAATTAGAGGCAGTTTAACAAAAGCCTGACAAGAATTGTCCAAACTAAATCTCAAGACATGGATCATATTCATTATGTTATGCTCTTTGACAGCAGCAGATTATCAATCCAGAGTTATGGGCCTGTTAACAGCAAGTTGTCAAGTGCTTTTAGCCTTTGAAAGCTCCCCTTTTTGTTACTAATAGTAAAAGAACCAGTGGCATAATAGTGGTACATATAAATATTGGCCATCTAAAAGTGGTGCAAGTGCTTGTTGACGTTCCACTTTTATTCAAACACATGGAACATGTCTAAATTATTAGTTTTTTTCTCTAGTATTTGGTACTTCAGGTTATATCAAATAGATATAATTTGTGATTTGAGCTGTAAATCATAGAAAAAATTTAATTTATTTTGTATTTGTATTATTTACTTTTTGTTTTATATTTTGATTTAGATATTTGAAGAAGGTACAAAAGCTATTCCTTTGAGTGTTGACCTGTGGATTCATTATATAAATTTTTATATAACTCAACAGGCTGATAAGGAAAATTCTTATGAAAATATTAAAGCGTAAGTTTTTTATTTTGTATTAATTAGCTTCCTGTGTTGTTACGTAAGAGCAAACTGCATAAATTTAATTTTATATTCTTCATTAATTTAGGTTATTTAAACGTGCCTTAGCAGCAGCAGGACGGGAATTCAGATCTGATCGTCTGTGGGATTTGTATGTGAACTGGGAAGAAAAAAATAAAAAGCTTAAAGAAGTTACCAATGCATATGATCAGCTTCTAACCATTCCTACTCAGTTATATAGCCATCATTTTGAGATGTAAGTTTGAGAATTGTTTCTTTTTAATAGAATTTTTTCATGAGAATGTTTTAAGGTAAAATTATGTGTGATTAGTTTTTTGGGGGGGAGGGGGAAGAAAATTATTACTCATGCAATGTATTGACATCCAAAAAACTTCAAATTTTTCTTATTACAGGTGCCCAAATGTAGGTACTTGTATTACAACTAAGATTTTTCTCTTAAGTTTTGGATTTATTTATATTAGTTATCTAAAGCTTTGACATCAGATCAAGTATTCTAATTTATATGTATCATGAGATAACTATGAGGGAAAAGGAAACTAAAGTCTTTCATTTCTGAAGGTCTGATTCTTATCTTATTTACATTTAACCCCCATGCCATCTGAAAGGAAAAGGAAAAAAAAGAAATATGTATTTTGATAAAAATATGGTCTTACTAATATATTCATGATGAAAATATCTTTGCTTAATTGAACAAATACTGTACTGTTCCCAATGTTAATGGCATTATTAATTTGAAAAAAAAAAAGAATTGTTGAGTCTGTATGATTTTATGAAACTAAGAATTCAACATACTTATTTCCTGCAATTTGATATTTATTAACCTTTTCTTAATTTTTATAGGTTTCGTAAACATGTGAAGAAAAATACTCCTCGGGAAATTCTTTCAACTGATGAATTTCTTGAGTTGAGACAAAGTGTTGTAAAAGCTCTCAAAAGTACTGCAGATTCAATAATAGATGATGAGGATGATGACGAAAAGATGGCTGATAAGTGTGAAGACGCATTACCACCCGGGATGGAAATAGATGATGCTCCACCTGGCTTAGAAGCAGATGGTACTACTATTGAAAAGGACATGGTATGTTTATGTTTATAATTTTTTCCCAGTTTAGAATCTGAGCATTATATACAAGATGTCACAGAAGTCTTCGTATGTAGACTGACATAGTGAAATATTGTGTGCAGCAAAATTTTAATTTAATAGCATAACAAAACTTGTTTGATTATGTGTTTTTTCCGAGATGAACTTTGTTGTACGTATCAACTTATCGGGTCACCCTGCATGTGAAGACTTGTACCATCCTATAATTTACCTTGCTTACTATATTTTCATTTACTGCATATTCCAACATATAACTCGCACCTATAATTTCAAAATGTATCTTTTAATTTTTAGGTATATTTGCAGTATAATGCACACCTTTTTTGGTGCTGTTCCATTAGACCAGCATCAGTTAAAAATGCACACTTTTTTTTGTCACTAAGTGTTGCCAAGTATAAAATTATGAAATAATTAGAATTCAAAAGACTTAAAAAATACTTCTGTAAAAATAAATTTTCTTTAATTTCATAATTCTTAAAGTAAACAGCACTGAGGAAAGAAACACCTGAGCCTTCAAATCATGTTTTTGTTCTCAATCTTTTTTTTTTTTTTTCACAGCAAGAGCATAGGTAACAATGCCAGCTTTGGAGCTTTCTTTGAGTCAAAAGTTGACTTCATTGAATGGTTTTGAGAAGAAAGTCAGTTACTATGAATTATTCCTTTGTCCTGAAGGAATCTGGTGGCAGCCTAAAAAAAATGTATGATGATATTTCAAATGAAATTTGGAAGTCTCGAGCCACACTATTTGAAATATTAAATTCTCGAGCTACAATATTTGGCATGTTGTTGTAGCATTGTTTTCTTCTAATTTTTTCTCCATTTTTACCTGATGCTATTCTAATGGAATAGTACCCTTTTTTTTTATGAAGAAATCTTAAAGATACATGTGTGGTGCTCTTATCTTTTGAAGTCCTTCATTCAAAGATTTTTCTCAGGCTTTCAACAATGGTATACTGAATTGACAAGCGATAAGGGGAGCAATATGTATGTGGGGAAATGCTTGAGGGAGTAAAACATTCTGCTAAGACAGTGGGTTATATACAGTGCAGGTGTACACAGTAATGTCAGTGTAGGCTTTTGAAAAAAAGGGAACATTATTTTATGTAAGAATGCACTTACTGCCAAAATTATGTTTGGGTAAGAATGCACTTCCAAGCTGAATGAATTCACACAATTACGAGTGAGATGTTATCTTTTATCTGTAGTGATTTGAAAACATGATGTTGAAGTAAATATCGAAGACTTAAGTAAGTCACATTTCCTTTAGTTGAACTACAGTTGATCCAGCCATCTTTTTAGTGGAAAATATGGGTTCTGCCAAATGGAACAAATGAAATGCTGGTTTCAGATGCAAATTAATTCAGTTTACAAAAAGGAACTCGTACTGCTGCAAGGATGTGTACTCTTGATGAAAGTTTCATAGTGGAAGAAAAATGAAATCGCTATAATTAACATGCCAAAGAATAAATGTGCTTTGCACAGAAGAGTAAAATAATGGCCTATCCTAGAAGAAACTGTTGCAAATTGGGTTCTATAAAATCACCAGAATGCATTAATTTTAAAAAGACACACCATGTATTTATTTGCTTTAAAGTGAGCAAAGAAGAATTAAAATGAAAACTTTAAGGCAACTTTGAGTTGGTGTAGTTGATTTATGGTACAGAATAATTTAGTTTTTTCAGAAAAACAAAAGTTTCGCAAAGGCTTCTAAGAGATTTGGGTAACAAATTGATGACTTTCCAGCAGTATGTTCTTCACTTACAAAGGCAAAAGCATTATTTACTGTCACATACTGGAAATATGGATAAAACTCCAGTAATGTGTGATATTATAGGAAATAAAACAACTGATGTAATGGGAAGAAAACCATTCACATATACAGGTCACGAAAAATATCACCTCGCTGTAGTTTTTAAAAGAAAGACAATACCAAAATGTGAAATTGTGGATAAGAAATGTTGGCAAAAGCATCCTGTTGACGTGAGGAATCCAGAAAGTCATTTAGTTTGAGACATGTTCAGATCCCATCTTTGTTGACAGAGTGTAATACAGATATGGCAGTTGTTCCAGGTGCATTAAAGCCATTAGTTCAGTTTTGTGATACTCGTGTCAATAAACCAATAAAAAGGAAAAATAAAACGATAGTGGAATACGTGGATGTTAGGCGGTGAAAAAACATTTACAAAAGAAGGCAAATACGTCATGCCACTCGAGAAGTACTGTGTGAGTGGATAATAAAAGCATGGAAAATGTAATATTTCTTATAATCTAGATTGAAACGAAGATGTTTATTTATTTATGGATCAGAACAACAGTGGTGGTGAAGATGAAACAGAATTCAATGATGTGCCTGAAAATATAATGGAAGACGAGTATGATGAACTTCTCATGTTAGCGGATAATGAAAATATTTAATTTCGTAAGGTATCTCATTTCTTTTAAATAAACAGCATTTAGGTACATGTAGAAATCGTAACATCTGTATGTTTTAAATCTATCATTTTTATATCCATCTTTTAATGCACACCCGTAAATTTCGATGCCATTTTTTATATTAAAAATGCAGGTTATATACTAGAATATATAGTAAGTTTCTATAAGTATATAAATAAAAATAGAGTACACATAAATTTTTATATACAGTAAAAGGTCAACTGTCTGGGAATCATGAGGAATGTCACATGTCCAATATGTGGGAATCCTGGATAGTTGAGCATATAAAAATTGGAATTGGAATATAAAAATTGGAATGATTGAAGAGGCAAATTAATGAAGGAGGAAATTTGTAATCTAAAAATATAGTCTCACAGTATTTGTTATCAACATGAATATCAAAAACATACATTTAACATATGCAAGATAATGAAAAGGAAATGCATTTCAAAACTGTCATAAAACATATAAATATAAAATATCGTACCCGATTGTGAAATCTTGTTGAACATGAAAGTTGGTGGAGATCTACGAAACTTGCACCAGTCATTCCAATAGAAGTTTGAAAGAAATCATCACTGTTTATTGAACTAGATAATCGAGAGATACAAGTTTCAAGTATAGCGTATTAAAAACTTAAATCACTTACTTGCCTTAATTTTTCACATTGCATTGTCATTGTGTAGATGCCATGTGTATCCATTATTGGAGCTGAATTGTTCTGTTTTAGTATTAGTTTTTGTCAAAATTGGTCAACGAGAAAGTTTTAAATTGTTGATGCTGGAGAGAAAAGTTCTTGTGATGGACAGACTAAATGCATATCATGAATAAGCATTCATGATATGCATTGCTGTGTTGTATTAATTCGTGACTTCTGTTTTTATAAGGAGTGTTCAGGTCCGAGGGGGACTTAGTGTCTGAAAGAGATCCATGTAATTCTCTTCACATTTGAGATGTTATAAGCAGGGATGTAGTCCTGTCTGAGCTTTATAATGTCTTTCATTTGCAATTTTTCATATTAAAGTATATAAAATTAAAAATTTTTTTTATTTAGTTAGTTGAATGTCAGGGCTTTTATTATATGTAAAAGTCTTAAGACATTGCACATAAAAATTTGGACGGGGGGGATTTTGTTCTAGATTTGAATCAGAATTGCTTAAAACAAGGGGTTTATAATTTTATAACTGAAAAGTATTTTTAATGTTTACTCAAATATGATGTAAATACGTGTTATGTATCAAGTTATATTATTTGTCCGTTTTTTGCAAAGAAGCGTGTACATACAATTTTTTTTTTAAGTATGGTCTTCATATTCTATTCTGTTGTTGATCTATTTTAATCAGACACTTGAATCCTGTAGGATCCTTAATGGATTTAAGATGAAAAAGTATGCAAAGATGTAAAAGAAGCTACAGGATTTGAGTGTGAGTTAAATTAGATTACAGTTGAGGCATTATCGTAGGTTTGAAACTGCTGTTAAGATTTTAGTTGAAACTATAGGAAAGATTTTCAGTATTTAAGATAATGGATAATGAAAATAAGTAAGTGTTAAATATAGACTAAAATGTATGAAAAATAAATCATCCTTCTAATGCAAATAATTATGTCAGTGTCTAAAAGAGTGAAACTGAAATCTCTCTTGTTATAGGAGTCATTTTTAATCACTTATACAACTTAAAAAACACATGAAACACATATATATTAGTCTACTATTATTTTGTATTTTATTATATTCTATGAATAAAAAGTATAAATATGTTAGTTTTGTAATAAGATGTCTAATGCTATGGAATGTTTGTTGTAGATGAGTGCCCGGGAAATCGATATAATGAAGCAAAAGATTGTTGAAAAACGAAAGCTCTTGCATGAAAAGAATGAAATTGAAGTTGGAAAACGATGGTCTTTCGAGGAAGCCGTAAGTATAATTATCTAATGTCATGGAGTTGAGAGAACGTAATACAAAAACCAGCATGCCCCAGTGCATAGAAATTATTTTATAACAATGTCTGTATATGACCATTTACATGCAGTTTCTATGCTGAGAATGTGATTTTTGAAGCCCTGATTTCTTTATCATGACAGCGGCCCGTCTCAGGTATGGAAATTACTGTAGTCCCTTAGGGTAACTTTAGTATTATCCCACAGAATGGTGTTTTTTCAACTAACATGAGAACTATTTTTCTTTTCAGATCAAACGTCCGTACTTTCACGTAAAGCCACTGGAAAGAGCACAGTTGAAGAACTGGAAGGACTATCTGGATTTTGAAATTGAAAATGGGACACATGAAAGCACTGTTATCCTTTTTGAACGATGTATGATTGCCTGTGCCTTATATGAAGATATGTGGCTTAAGGTGGTATTTTCCCCCAAGATTTAATTTTATTATTTCTTTATTTTGACAATAATTTAAAATTCTTAGAGAATGAAATTAAAAATTGAGCTTGTATTTTGGGTAGCATTTATTAATTATGTTTTGGTTGCTTAAGACTGTATCTGGTCAGTTGAATAACTGCTTTTCATTTAAAGTTATTTTATTTCATGTTTGTATTCTTTATCATTAAGAGCTAGATGCAGTTTGAAAATGTATTACTAAAATCTCTTATTAAAACAAATTTAAGAAATTTTTTAGAACAAACTTAACAAAAGTATATTTTATGCTCATCATATGATTTTATTTTACAAAACAAGTAATCTGAAAACTTGTGGTTTTCAAATTCCTTAGCTAGATCTCTCATCATATAAATAAAAGTAAGTATATGCAACAATGAAAACAAAAACTTGTTAAAGGATTTTTAATTGAAGTTAAAAACAAGATAAAATACTCTAGGCCAACACCCTAAAATCGTGATTAAACACAAATAAAATAAAAATGCAGGAGCTTTATCAGCTGGAGCTGGAATGTGTGGCTTCTTAACATTCATGATCTTTTATTGCTTTCCACAGGATTTCTTTGGTCTATAAGGAATATTGAAAGGAAGGTCTTTTGCAACACATTTTGGTGGTGGTTTCAATCGCTTCT
>KK113258.1:14225-33830 GCA_000611955.2 Stegodyphus mimosarum | reverse complement strand
TGGTTTGTGTTTTAATCCCTTTTTTATTTTTTTTTTTTTTTTTTGGTCAGTGTTTAATTATGATTTTTGACTTATCCCATTCATTTACTGAGTGCAGGGTTAATACGGTCTTTAAGAGTTCTTAAAAGTCCTTAGATTTTTTGGACCTTAAAAGTCCTTAATTTCGACCAAATTCGGCAGGAGATCCTTAATTTTAATCATCTGAAATTTTTGTCTGTTTTTACCACTGTCATTTTGAATATGAATAGCATTTTGGACAAATTGTTTTTTAGCGATTCATTGACAAATATAGTTATCTTTTGAGTGGGTGAATAGGTTCATGGATTATAATTTGTTCCTAGTTCTAATATAAACTGTGGAATACTCGAGTTTCTGAATAGCAGGTGAAACATAAACATTTCGAAATTCTTTCATTTTTCGTAATGAAGGGCTCTTAAACAACTTTTCACTTTTGGGACTCTGAATTCTTTATTAAACCGTTTTGAGCTATCAACATTTTGGCGATTTTAAGATCAGTTTCTATAGAAAACTTTTAATTTAGAAATCTGGGGAATTTTTCAACAATATTTTTTTAAAGCATTATAATATTGATTTTTCATTAAAATAATGCTAATATATTGACACTGTATTCAAGAAGTAACCTGAAAATGAAGCATTTTTATTTGTCGCTATCATATTGTAAAGTGACATTACTTTCATTTCGGCAGTATTATTTTTCTGAAAAATAAACAAGATAATAAATGTTTAAATTGAACCTTAGCACAATTCTTAGCAAAAGCAAAATAACTATGTAAATAATTAAAAATGCATTTGTTTTAATTTTTTTTCATGGTAAAAGTTTTTCCCATGTAATTGTCTCAACATGCATCAGTATAAAATTAATATTACATTTTTCCCTCTGATTATTTTTTCCAACATATTTCTGGTTTTTTGCTCTTATGGAATTGGTAAGGGTAAAATTTTTCTTTAGGATTTGGAAAGTTTAGAAGGAATTGAAGGCAGGATTTATAGACCTTTTCATCTAGAAGGTTCTAGATAAATGTCTTCATGGTATTAACACATAATGAATGTATTTTACAGAAAGTTTCTGACATTTTTACTTTTTGGAGAATTTTTGCAAGAACAATGAAAACGTAATATTTGAATGCTTTACTTCTGACACTAGAATCTTTTTCTTAACATGTTTATCTTCCCTTTATTTTCCCTATTTTTCACTAAACACAATCATGGAAGATATGAAAAATGCTTCTAATCTTATCACATGGACAGGCATTTATAGAAAGGAATTTTTCTATTAATAAAGAAATTGGAAACTAACAATTTAAAACATTAATTTTATATGTCTCAATGCATCATCAGTGGCGTAGCTAGGGGGTTCTTCTACACCGGCTCTGTAACCAGCTCTTACGATATTTCATTTCATGTTTTATTCTGAGTGTTCATATTATTAAAATAAAATTAGCATCTTTTCCTATACATTCTAAATGCATTTAGGTTTTGAGAATAACAGAAATCTTAAATTAAGTCCCAAAATTCTAAAATCAAGAAGAAACGTATTGAAGGAAGAAACCAAATACACAAAGAGAAAGAAAATTATTCTTCAAAGATATGTATAGTTATTATTATGTAAATTAAGCAGTTGATTATATTTTTAGCTCTTGCTATAATTTTCCCTTTCTGTTTCCTCACCAGAATGAAATCACACGAACTTAGATTAAAATTAAATTGTGTAGTCTTTGACTACTAGTCCACATTTTTAATTTGAATTTGACTATTCCTGTTTAATTGGATCACCATAAGCTGTAGCTCATTTAGCTAGCATAAGAACATGTCTTTATGTTGTAAGGTCTTTTTAAATAATAGGTTTATTTAAACCTTTATCTGACTTTCTAGTTACTTTTGGACATAGCAATAATTTCCTTCACGTCTGTCGGGGGTTTTGGACTATTTAACTTTCATCAGATGAAGTCAAACCTCATAGGTACATAGTTGAAAGATCGACAAGTTAGCAGATAAAACAAGCAGAAAAATAGTGGAAATATTTTTATTTGTTTATTGAAACAAATTTCTTATTGTTAGAAAAGATGCTTAAAGATAAGGAAATTGATATAAATTAGACAGAATGTCTGGAAAAGCGTCAAAACTGTGACTTGTTAATAGATTACGATTTTAATTGTGCTTTTTTAACAAATATTTTTTTTAAATAAATTTAATAGTGGCCATGTAAATCTATAATGACAAAGGGTATCTAACTAGTTAATTTAATTCTTTATAACTAACTGGTCACCCTTAAAAGTTATCTGTGTATTAAAGTGAGTTATTGCCTTTCATTAATCATAACCACAATCACTAGATATAGCACAATAATTTAAAAATTAATGTAAAACTGAAGTGTTTGCATTTAGTGAGACTTAAAATAATATAAAACAACTTATCACATGTTGTGCTTTAGTGTCTAATTGGAACCTTAAACTATATTAACTGAGTTATGACACTAACTGCTTCAGACAGACAGAGCACAACTAACTTTCAAAACTTGCTAACCGTGTCTATATCAGGCTTTCAGGCTTATTCTGATCAGCACGTCTCTTTCTAGGCAAGCAGTGGCAACAGCCAGTTTTCTGTAATGAATCATGCTAATTTTACTTCTCATTTTAACCTATGCCATTTGACATAAAATCTACCTGTTATTTTTTAAACCTCTAAACTGATCAGATACGTGACAAAATGTGATATAAAAGCAAAAATCAACATAAAATTCATTGTGGATAAAACACAAATAAAATGTGACTAATCTTCTTTCAAACATGTCCAACTATTGTAAGGGTAAAATATTAAACGCTACCTGATAAATTTTATAAAGTTGATTTTATTCTCAAATTTGTTTTATAATTATGTTTATTAAACTACGTTTACCCTTAAAACTACGTTTAATAATAATGCATTCTACTTGTGGATCTATTTTATTCTTAGAATGGTATAACAAACGTTGATGGGTCCTTAATTTTTTTCATTAATGTTCCTTAAAAGTACTTAATTTCCATGTGCATAAATGTGTACCGACCCTGTGAATGTGGAAAGTGAATACAGACTTTTAAACATAGCAATAGAGGAATAAATTAAACCTGATGAACCAAAATTTTAATAACATAAATTTATACAGAAATGTTTTAATATGTACAGAAATGTGCACGAACCCTGTGAGTGTGGATGCTTGGCAAATTACTTGACTGAAGATGTGCTATTTTTTATTATTAACTAATTAGACTTTTTTTTTTTAATGTTTGGCAATTCCTATTCAGTAGTTTTCTGGATTTTGAGCCAATATATTGAGTTTTTGTGCCTGTATCTTCATTGTGAATTGGAATAGTGAATACATCTGAAAAATCTGTTCTGGTATTATCTGATTTTTTTTATCTTAACAATTTCCAGATGGATGATGCTGGGATAATGACATGATTATGACCAAATTTTTCTAATGCATGGGATGATCAGATAGTAGTAGTGAAAAGTTCCTGTAAATGTACTATATTTGATGATTGCGTCGGTAAAGACTTAGGGACTAATTTTTTTTAGAAGTGACTCTAGAAGTTTATTTATTGATTTCGTAGATGAGCTTTTTGACAAAATGAGGAGAATATTTATTATTTTCAGAATTTGTGGTATGTAATTATATTCGATCTCATATAACTGCAATGGGGAACAGAAATCTTTATAAGGTTTCAAGTAAAAATAAAAGATAGCTGCTGAATTTTTACTTTATTAAGTCCGAAATGTGGCAACACTATATTCTCTCCTAAAGCTGCATTAGGAATCAAGTACTAAATATGCATTCACTTTTCAGATTCTGCTACAGCTCCCAGAATCAGAAAGACTTTTTGATATGATCAAAATTCCAACTTTAATTTTAGTAAGATAGCTGTAATAATAATAGCCAACAAAAAATAATAAGCTGGATCAAATTAATTTCTTTCAAATCTAATTCTTTCTCTGCTGTTATGCCAACAAAAGAATACCATTATGAGCAACATCTCCTTCCAAGCAAATACGTCTGAAGGCTTCATTTATTTTTTTAGGTCAAGTCAAATATTAATTCTTTTTCCTAGTCAGTTATGACTAACATCAGTCAGTGTATTGTCACTGGCCACTATGTGATTTCCTAGACAGCAGGTGTGTGAAAATGACATGTTAATTTGGAAGAAAATAGCTTTTGTGGCATACCTGCTTTTCTTGAGTATTATATTCTCCATTCCTAAATTGTATATGTATATATATTTATAAATTGCTGGTGGTCGGCAGGTTCTGATATATTAGATCATTCTGGATATTGGAGATCCAGATTTTGCTCTTAATACTGTATTTGTTGTTGCATTCAGCCTTACGTACGAAGTACAAAATTACAAACGAAATGTAGAATTGCAGTCGGGTATACAAACTAAAAAAGATTAAGAATTTTTTTAATAAATGTGCGTGTCTAAAAACACTTCCAGTGTATCATGATCATTCCTTATTCATGATTTTTTTTGGTGGGGGTGGGGATGCATATGTACTTGTGAGTCATATTTTTATTCTACATGAAGCATATAAAGTGTAAAATAAGAACCAAGTTTCAGATAAATATTTTGAATGTACTTTCTGCAGTCATCACATTTATCAAACTAGGTATAAGTTCTGCAGTCAATTGAATAAAAGTAGTTTCAATGGTGTCCAATGAATAGATGATCAAAGATTCAGATCAAAGATGGTTCAGTGTTCATATTGAAAACTTCATATTTTTTCCTAATAAAATTCTTTTGGAGTAAACAAAATTTTTTTAGATACAATGTTTGTGTAGTCTGTTTTATGGGTGTCATGTATGTGGCCTTTGACATGTTTTTACTGAGCAGTACCCTCTATGCAGGTCATTGTTCTTTCGGGCCAGAAACTTTGAAAATTGAACGCCTGAAATTTCTGAAGTTTTTTGTTTTATTATTCTTTTGTATTATAGCGCAATGTGTAAAGGTACACTGCGAAAAAAAGAGGGAGGACAGTTCTATATCTCCCATTCTATTGAACCGAATGACAAAATTCAACTTGCATTTTTCATGTTTTGAAAGCGAGACGATATATATGTAGTAGATTTATATATGGCATTGTTCTAATATAGGCATTTTGACACAAAATCTGACTTTATCTGAAATGGCATGCCAATATTTTTCCATATTTTGATTCTGCGACTCAAATTATGCCAAACTGCTAAGTTTTGTAAAAATCGCACTAGTAGTTTTTAAAAAATTAGCTGCAAAATGTTGGCTCCTTGATGTTAATTGAATTTGTTATATATTTAGTAATATCTTTTTTTATTAAACTTGTTTAATTCTTCCTTTCACATTTCCAAAATTTAGGTTCATTCCAAATAAAGTTCACCCATTTTTATGATTTATTCTTAAAGTTTGTACTTTTAAATACTTTTTATGAATTTTTCAAAAAAAAATTTGAATTTTAATCTTTACAATTTGTACCATCATCACTCTCAAGCTCTGAAGGTAAAGAAGGAGCACAAACTGCGAAACCTCAGAGATATAGCATTGGCTGGTAAGTTTGCCTATAATGCATACTAGGAAGGTACGGGAGTGGAAATCAGTACCATCTGCCACCATAACACCAGTTGCAGGATTAGTAAGACTATGTATTAAACAACAGTCAAGCAGTGTCTCTCTGCAATGTCTCCAAACTCTAATCCAACCATCATGATACTGCCGACAGAAGCATGTTTTGTCCAAAGACATGGTGTTGGGCCATTCTGTGCAGCATTGCAAACACAAATGCTTCCAGTTTAAAGTTAAATATGAGTAAAGCAATGGTCGCCTGGCAGACTGTCCGTTGTACTATAAATGACATTGAATTGTTTGTGCAGACACTGGTTGTTGTGTTACAGACTGCATTCGCTGCAATATAGTTGTGGATGTGGCAGTGCACTCTATCAGTGCCATGTGCATAATATGCCTGTCTTCCCAACAAGTGGTGTGACGAGGCGGAGTCGATTCCTCCTGTGTGTTAGGATGCCTTCCTGCATTTACTGCTTTCATATTCACGTTAGAGATGGGCAAAATTGCTTCTTTACAGGATCAGATCAGAACTGTTCTTTCAATGAAGTGAGTCTGGTTCATTTTTTACTTGTTCACCACTCACTAACAGTGACCTTGCTGAATATGCTTGGAATGGAAGTGGATCAAGAGTAGTGTTCAAAGATGGGGAAAAAGTAGAAAAAATCAAACAAGGAGTTGGAATAAACTCAATCAAACTGCTCACTCCCTTGACCAATTTCTTTCAACTGTAGTTTTGAGATTTTCAAAAATATATATATATATATTCTATGTAGGACTAATAATAAAATTCTTTATTTTAAAAAATAATGAAAGCTAAACTCCCTTTTTTAAAGAAAATATTATTTTATTACTATAGTTGATATTTTGTTGTTTCTGCGAAGTACGATGTAAAAATACTTAACATTAAATGCTTAATAAAATATACTGGTCTGTCATAAAAAACTAATCAAGGTTTTATTTATGAATATAATTTTAGTTAACTTTCTACCGAGGTTTTCTTTTCTCAGTACAAATCTGGCCTACTTTCGAAAAGGTCAGTTTTCATGGAACTGAAGCAGCCAGAATGCATAATTGTTTTAGAACAAGTTTAAACAATGTGAGATATATCAACTTCTGTGACCCCCAACTACAATAAGAGGTTATTACTTCTAAGCTAATAATCCTCCAATAAATATTTATTTCCACTATTGCAGCAAATCCCAAGTCCTGTGTCCTTTGAAGTTTGTTGATAGTTTCATATCCCGTATAGAAGGATATGGAATTTTCATATCTCGTATAGAAGGATATGGAAGTTTCATATCCCATATATCCCCCATATGCAGGTTTTCTATCCCATATATCCCCAATGGCTCCCATATGGAAGAGTTCTCACTAGATGTTACAATTGCATTTGGCTGCTGTCTTTACGGTGTCTGTTACTGCATACGTAAAGTTTTCATTATTACTATATGGGGTTTGACTCTTTTATTTCTAACTTAAATGTAAGAACTCTTCTACATCGATAAGCAAATAATCGCTTGAATGTGTGAACAGAGACACACGACACAAGAAGGGTTAATTACCCTTTATTTCTCAATATATAAGAATAAACACAGCCAGCTCCTATCTCAGAGTGTACAGCAAAGCCTTCACTTGGGCTTGAACTCAAATTAATAAGAATTAAAGCTTAGCTAAAAGATATAGTCGAAGCAATCAGGATTCTAAGTAGTTGGCCCCTAAGTCTCAATTAAGTAGATGAAGCTATCAAGGGCCTGAAGCACGTCTGAGTATAGTAATAGCTTTAGAGAGAGATGTAGCCCAAAGGCATCAAAGTTTAAACTTCTAAAATTTCTGATTTCTTCAATGAAATTCAACACACAACTTTTCTTATTTAGGGCCAACTTTACAAAAATATCTAAAGCTTGACTAAAACTAAGAAAAATATATTCATGCATTTTACAATTTGATTGGGAACAATCATCTGCTTCTTTCTGCTACAAGCTATTCAGTCTTGTTCCTCTCAATTTATCTCGTAGGAAATAATATTAGTGGTGTTCTTTCACAACAATTTCTATTTTCCTTACCACTATACCTGTATTGAAATTATTTTGGTCCTCAAACAGCTTTCATTCACACAAAAGTTAAATTTGCTTCCTCCCTTGCCCTCCACAAACTGTTCTGAATGAATTTGGCCTGCTTCCTTTTGGTTGCTGGGGAAGTCCAGCTTGGTGTTTAACTCATTGACATCCTTGGCACTCTTCCAGGATCCTGCAATGAATCTTTTAAAACTTGGAAGTCAGTACGACTGTAGTATGGCTTTATCTGATCAATATTTGCAATTATTTGCTGGACATTTTCAGCCTCAATAAAACGTGGAATCTTTTCAATCACAAACAGCCCATCAAGCCTGGGCTCAAACTTAACAACTCTGTTTTTGGGTGCAAATGCTAAGGAATGCTTGATTTTTAACTCAATTTAGAACTACTTTTTCTTTTTTTTTAGCTGGCCGTATATTCTAGATGGCATCTATTTGTATCATAGTATAGCTACTGTTTCTGCCTTGCCGCATCTGAATTTTTAATAGCCTCATTAATAATATTCTGGATATCCTTCAACTTAAATTCTTCTTGCCTTTGCTGGACAAAAAACAACTTGTCCAGTGGTGTTAAAAATTTTCTACCTAAAAATAATTGTGTAGTGGTTTTCTGTGTTTTATCATGTTTTGCTGTTCTCAAGGCAAAGCCTAACTCATTGACACAGCTATCCCAACGATCATGATAATTCTTAACTATATTCTTATTTACACGTTCCACAATATTCAATTGTGGTCTATAAAGTACCATTTTTAGATGGTGTATGCCAAGTCCTGTGCAAAGATTTTCAATTAAATTACTTACGAATTGCCTACCATTACCTGATAATACTTTTACTGGGGCCCCATATTTTAAAATATACTTGTTTAGAAACGAATCTGCTACTATTTTTGCTGATGCTCGTTTAAGGGGAATTATTTCCATGCATTTTGAGAAATAATGCACTATGTTAACAGATATCTATTTTTATTTATTTTTGTTCTAGGTTTGGGACCGAGCAAATCAGTGCCAACCAGTTCATTTGGAAAAGTATTTTTTATGTTATTAAAGTCCCCGGCTGGGTTTTAATTAATATCGTTGATTAATTAATTGACACAAGTGACATGACCTGATATACACTGTCACCACCTTGTATGACTGCGGAAAATGCATTACTTTGCGGACCCTTCGCAAAGTTTTTCTAATCCCTAAATGTCCCGATATTACCGAATCGTGAAGCTCCTCTGAAATATTTAAACGTAGTCTCATTGGGACCACCGGCCGATATTCTTGATTATTGTTGGTTATTTTCGGGTAAAATAGCCAATTGTCAATAATTTCATAATGGGTCGAGCTACTGCGAAAGCCGTTAAGTATACATGCTAAAAAATTTCAGGGTCTTCAAGATATATGTAAATGTCCTTGAATTAAGGATCCGTTTTTAATTCAAAAATTATTTTTTCACAGGATTCAATTACTTTAGCAGTTAGCATCGTACATTTAATTGTGTTTCCCTCTTCATCGATCTTGATTCTTGACATTGCGTCCGCAACTACGTTTTCTTTCCCTGGAGTATGTTTTATTATTAAATTAAACTGTTACACTTTTAATGTTCAATGTATAAGCCGGGCTGAAGGATTTTTCCCCCGAGTACAAGCGACCAACTGCTGCATGGTCTGCGTATACTGTTATCGGCTTACTTCCGAAGTAAGCATGGAATTTTCGTACCTCTAGTAGGACAGCGAGAGCTTCTTGTTCAGTTGCGATATAATTACGCTGAGTTTGGTTCAGCGTTTTACTAACAAAGCCTATTAGCTGCCCATTTTGTGAAAGAACTGTGCCAACTGCGTATTCTGACACATCTGCTACAATTTCTAAATCTTCGTCTCCTTCCGGGAATTTGAGAACTGAGGTGTTAATTAGGGCGCGCTTCAATTCTTCCAACGCCATGTTCGCCTCAGCTGTCCACGTGAATCTAGTCTTTTTCCATTTAAGAACCAACAAGGGTTCAACTATCTTTGCAAAATCTTTTATGGACACTATATAATAGGACCACATGCCCAAAAAAGAAGATAGTTTCTTGGCCTCATTTGGAGGTGGATAACTCTTAATCGCTAATATCTGTTTCAATACCGTTTTTCGAGATTTTATAGCCGAGATACCTCAATTCCTTGGCAGCAAACTTGTACTTCTTTGGATTTATTTTTAGGCTGGCCTCATTTAACAATGTACAAACTTCCTTCAAATGTTTAATGTGTTTGTCTATGGTTTCGCTGGTGACAATAATATCATCGAGATAGATGACTGTACTTTTGCCTAAGACTGGCCTTAAAACAATGTTCATAACTTTTTGAAATGTAGCCGGAGCTCCGCTTAAGCCAAACAGCATTCTCAAAAAGGCATACACGCCTGACTTCGTAATAAAAGCCGCTTTTTCATATTCTTTGGGTTTTACTGCAATCTGAAAATAGCCTGACATCAGGTCTAGTGTAGTCATAGATTTAGCTGAACGAATCTTTCTTATGATTTCTTCAGTTATCGGGAGGGGATATGTGGGGTATTTAGTTATGCTATTTAACTTATGGTAATCAACGGCGAATCTCCACGAATTTGGATCTGAGGGCTGTAACCTGTTTCTTTTCTTGCACAAAACTACTGGACTCACATAGTGCCTGGTACTTGGCGAATTATCTTGTTCTCGAGCATTTTCTTATTGTTCTGCTCGAGAATGTCTTTCTTCACACGATCATGCCTATAAGGCTTAGACCGGACTGGGGATGCACTAACAGTGTCAATACTGTATGTTATGACTGGGCAAAAACCCAGTGTGTCATCGAACAACTGATAAAATTTTCTTACCCAATTTTCCATTTTTTTTCTTTCTCCTTCTTCGAGATGATTGAGGTCCAACTCCGGCATTGCCCCTTCTTCTTCAACAGTGTCCATTTTCACCTGTGAAATAGAATCTTTGAAATTAATTTTTTCGCTAGCTGCGTGTAAGAAATCAAACCCCAATGTAAGTGCAGTTAACAAATTCTTTATCACCAAAAAATTAACTCTTTGAGTCTCATTCTTTATTTGAACATACAGCTCCACTTTTCCCATGCAGACACACTGTTTGCCTTGGGGAGCAATAACCCATTGTTTTAAATGATCTGTAACAACAAAAATGCTATTTAAAGAAGTCCTGTGATAGGAAGCTGCATTGAATCCAAGTGTCTAGTAGGAACGTTGTTTAATTAAATATGGATCTCTGGCAAAGCCAAATTTTGTACGTCTACCATATTCAGTTTGATTTCTGTGGGATTTTTTTTCTCAGACGGTGACCAATTTCTCTTCTCGGCCACTGCAATCAATTTAAATTCTTGTTTTCTGTCGTTTGATTCTGCTGCTTTTTATTTCTCAATGCTTTGAACTGACCAGTCTTATCTGGTTTTTCAACTTACAACTTGCTGATACAGAGTCTGTTGGCCTTGAGGTTTCTTCTGGGAGTGAAACCTTGAATACTGTTGAAAGTTAATTGCATGCGCTTTTTCCCCTGTTCGCCTGCTCTGAAATTTTACTGCTAATTCAAATAAGCTTCCCAGGGTTTGTGGGTTTCTGATTTCAAGAAAGTTCTGGATTGACAGAAGTAGACGTGGCAATATGCTTTTCACAATATCCTTGTCAAACCTTTTTCCATATAGCAAATTGAAAAGTTGGATCTTCCTTAAGATGAAGTCCATTAATTTATCGAAATTAGTTTCATACTTGCTAAACAATTCCGATTCGAGCTTCGCATGGTCTTTCACAACAGGGAATGCTTTCAATAGCAATGTTTTAAAAATTTCCCAATTGTACATTTCCGAACTTGTATCCCCCAACAAACTGTTACGCTTAATTTTTATACCAGCTGGGAGCTTGGCCTTTTAGGTTTGATGTAGCAATTATAATTTTCTGCAACTGGTTCACTGGATATAATGTGAAGTGCAGGTCCAGCTGTTTCAGGAAAGTCATCATGGAACCTTTACCGTCGAATACTGCGGCTGGCTTTATGGCAGCTCTCATCGTTTCCACAATAAATCCGAATCCCTTCATTCGGTTTGCTTGAGGCTGAGGGTATTGAAAGGTCAGAGTGGTCAACGTAAAATCTTCACTGAATAGCAGCATGGTTCCTTAGGAATGTATCGAGCGATAAATATGAGGTTCCATCTTTTATTTCATAGTTAAATGTAGGAACCCTTCTACCCTGATAAGCGAATAATCGCTTTAATCTGAGTGTGTGAACAGAGACATAAGTCTCAAGAAGGGTTAATTGCCCTTTATTTCTCAAAATAAGGATAAACACAGTCGGCTCCTTTCACAGAGCATACAGCAAAGCCTAATCTTGGGCTTGAACTGAAATTAATAAGAATTAAAACCGCTTAGCTTATAGATATAGCTGACGCTATCGGGATTCTAAGTAGTTGGCCCCTAAATCTCAATTAAGTGGGCAAAGCTATCAAGGGCCTGAATTACGGCCGAGCGTAGTAATAGCTTAGAGGGGCACGTAGCCAAATGCAAAAACGCGCTTGTCAGAAAACTCTAGCTCTCTAACAGTGAAACATCAACTTAAATACCACTCTTACTCATTTGCGTTAAACGCGTATCTGAAAATACAATCTGGTAGGAAATTGTATGTTGAAGTTAGAAGAGATAGTAAAGGTGCATAACTGTTATAAAATTAGGACAAACCTTACAATTACAACATTATTGTAGCATTCTTGTTATTTCAATTCGTCAGCAAAACTCTGTTTTTTTAAAGTAGGCATCCAGAAAATTGCCTGCATCACTAGCTCGTTGTTAGAGATAGTCTTAAACCATTCAGAAAGCCTTTCAGTTTATCATCAATTAACAACTCTATTTTTTGTAATAACTCCATGCCTTTATTTCTGTCCTTCTAAGCTTTCATTTGGCTTGCATGTTTTTCTTACTGAAATTCTTATTTTTTAAAGAGAAACATTTGGTTCTGATGACAAATTTAAAACCTCATTTACTTGTTTCGTAATATTCCAGTCATGATCTGACAAATTAAATAACTGTTCACCTAATCCACCAAGGAAAGAATTTAATTTGAGTTTATCTTTAAAATTCTACTGTTTGCAGAAAGCAAATTAAACTTTCTTTTAAATACATCAACAGTTTTCTGTATAGATAACCTAATGTCATGTTGCAAAATCACGTTTAATGAATGCACAGAATATGGCAGGTGTGGAAACTTTGAAATAATATCAGCTGATTTCGCATTTGAAGCATTGTCAGTGACTATGTCTGCGATTTTTCAAATATATATCAAATGTTCTTGCCATTGACCCAACTGGAAATATTTTTCATGGTGAACCTCTCTTCTAATTGTGAACATTCTAATACACTGGTTATCATAAATTAAGGAAAAATCACAAAAATCATGATTACTGAAAAAGTTACAGGTAAAATTTTATGAAACTTACCCACAATATACAACACACAGTAAGGTATCAAATAACATAAAAAGAAATTACCAGACAACTATGGTAGTATAGAAATTAACATGCGTATAAAATGAACAAATCAAAGATGTCAGTTTGCTATAGGAAAAGTACCTTCAATATGGAGTATGATCTGTTCTAGAAGCGACATAGCACATACAGTGATGTGTGATGCTTTCAATTATGCGGTCTATCAGTTCTATAGGAAGCGAAAGCCATTGCTCTCGCAAAGCAGTTGCAGGCATGGCAAGGGTGTGAGGGGGCAGATTGAGAGCAGCTAGACATCTCCCTAAAGCATCCCAAACGTGCTTGATAGGATTCAAGTCCAGGGATCTAGCTGGCCACTCTATGCGCATAATTGTTTCCTTTTGAAGATAATCATCTATGATGCGAGCCTTGTGTGGTCTTGGGTTGTCGTCCTGTAACTGGAAAGCATCACCTATTGCCCCACCATATAGGAGCACATAAGCATCAAGGATGTCATCTCTTATAAGCCTGAGCATGCACGGTTCCCCTTGCAGACTTGCCAACTCTCCCGATTTCCGACCGTCCTTTCACCAATCCAATTTACAAAATAGTTCTCCCCACTTTCTCTTATTCTTAAAATTTCTCACGATTTTTATATAGCTTTGCTTAATACTTCGATATTTGAACCCCCAAAAAAGTGATTTTGGGTGTCTGAAAGGACCTGGTTTTTTTCTAGTCTGCATAGAAAAGGAAATAGTTTCATCAGTGAGACATTATGACGTGCTTCTTCTGCTTTGAGACTGAGAGCACATGTCCGAAAACGTCGTGTTTCATTTCTCCAATGAGCATCGAGTGCCACTGTGTGACATCTGGCATATATTAAGCAGTGAGCACAAAGCAAGAGCGAGGTTGTTATTTCGTTCATCTTGTCACTAAGTTGTGTGAGCTCATGTGCTTTTGGGAAATAGTGTAAGAAATTACAATATTTCATTTTAGTTATGTCTGTGAAAAACGTAAAATACTCAGGTACCTTTCAAAAACCTACACAGATGACATTCCTTGTATTATTTCTTGAATGCAATGTAATACATTTGCGATATGTACCGTTTGTCACTGCGATTTTTTGATTTTGCATGGTGAAAGGGTCGATGTTCTCAAACATGTGAATACACAAAAACGCAAGGATAACGTGAGTTCTATTGGGGGGCGGAATCCGAAAGGTTTCAGATTTTAAATTACGTCCAAAGGGGTGTTTTTTTTAACGTATTGTGTGTTACCTTTTTTTATTAAATATCATGTTCTTTGCACTTAAACCATAAAATTCAGTTCAACAGCAACATCGCAAAATAATTTTAAATGAGCATATCTGTAGAATTTCCGACACAGTTCTGCGCACTGGAGATTTTTTTCCCCGTAGAGTGTTACCATTGCTCGCTTTTAAATCGTTGAGTTTGTTCATCAAAAAATTCATTTAAGTTTTATAAAGTATAAAATAGATAATAAAGCAAATTCCAAATTTAGGCTTCTGGATTCGCATATTCGGGTGGAAACGTACGTTGTTCAAAATTGGATGGCTCTAGGTATTGTTCTTTTATTACATTTAGAGAAATATAATACATTTATGCGGATTTTTCATTATTTAATTTCTTTAAATATAATACAAGGCGATAACTTTTGGTGGCAACAATTTGAAAAGGGATACAGCCGTCTATAGTGATTCAGTGCAAAACTGCAAAACAAAAGCAATAGTCCTTCAGGGACAAAGCCCCTTTGGACTAAAAAAAAAAAAGCGGAAGATTAATATTTTCCTGTAGAAACAAATTACCAAAAAGTTTTACTATTTGAATTCATAACTAAAAAATATATTTTTATTATTTAAAAATCTTTGTCGTTGAGAAAAATCTTAAAGTGTCTTGTCGTGAGAACGAAAAAATCTTCTAATTTCTTAAAAATTCTCCCGATTTTTGAGTGTTGTAGGTTGGAAAATATGCCCTTGGGGAAGACATGGAGGTCTGCGCATCCACCCAAAGAGATGCCACCCCAAACACAGACACTGCCTCTTCCGTATGCATCTCTTTCATGGTTGTTTATGTAAAATACAAAATTAAGAGGAAACGTGAAATATAGGGTTAAAGTAAAAAGCTCTACTTTAGAAGATTTTACCTAAAATTTTATATGAAATTTACACCTATCTAAGGTATTTTTTTAAATCATAATTATTATTATTTACTATTTTTGACTGATTAAGTTACAGACTAACAGCCTGGCAGCATTACAGGTAAACATACAAAATGAAATTATGTTAATTTTACACAATTTATTTAGCTCACAAATATGAACCATTAAAAAATATGCTAAATAAATAAATAAAATGTAATAAAATAAATATAAATATAAATAAATATTAAAATAAATCCTTCTTGAACGCAAAAAGTGTATTGTTTAACCTTAAAACAAACATTTCTATCGGAAATTTCATAAAGAATTTTGTTCATCAACATACAGTGGTTATCATTAATTAAGGAAAAATCACCAAAATGATGACAATTACTCAAAACGTTACATGTAGAATTTAATGAAACTGACCCACAGAATACAACACGTAGTAAGGTAAAAAATAAACATGAAATTATTGGGCAATTGTGGTGTTATAGAAATCAGCATATGCATAAAATGAAAAATCGGATGTGTCAGTTTGATGTAGGAAAATTACCTTCAATATGATGTATGATCTCCCCTAAAAGCAATACAACACATACAGCGATGTGCGATGCTGTCAATTATGCAGTTTATCAGCTCCATAGGAAGTGAGCGCCATTGCTCTTGCAAAGCAGTTGTAAATGCGGCAAGGGTTTAAAGAGGAAGATTAAGAGCAGCTATACGTCTTCCTAAAACATTCCAAACACGCTCGGTAAGATTCAGGTCCGGTGATCGAGCTGGCCACTCTATCCGCTGAACTGTTTGCTGCTGAAGATAATCTTACACTATGCGAGCCCTGCGCGGTCTAGCTTTGTCGTTCTGTAGCAGAGAATTATCACCTATTGTCCCGGCATAAGGAAACACATAAGAGTCAAGGATGTCATCTGTATAGGTCTGAGCATTTAGGTTCCACGTGGAAAGATATGGAGGCCTGTGCGCCTACCCAAAGAGATACCACCCCAAACACAGACACTGCTTCCTCTATATGCATCTTTTTCACGGATGTTTGATGGATGATAACAGGTTCCAGGTTCTCTCCATATCAAATAATGCCTACTATCGCTTTCTAGACTAAACCTGGACTCATCCGTAAACAGAACAGCCCTCCATTGATCAGGTGTCCAGTGGACATGTTGCCCACTGCTAACAGTCCCTCCTATCGCGTGACGTGAGCGGCACGCAAATGGCTGGTTGTCTCACATACAGACCACTTTTCGTGAAGCCTTCTACGCACAGTTGACGTTGACACCAACTTTCTGGTGGTTGCAGCAAGGGAGGATCTAAGAAGAGCCGGAGTAGCGGTTCTATTCCTGCGTGCACATAATGTCAAATATCGCTCATCGGCACTCATTGTAGCGGTTGGCCGTCCTTGGCTGAACCTCCTAGATGCTGAATCTGTGGTTTTGAAATTGTCTTCAAAGTCTATTAACCACAGAAGGACTCACATTTAGACACCTGGCCACTTCTGTTTGATTTTGTCCTGCCTCTAGTCTCCCAATGGCTCTCCATCATAGTTCTGCAGGCAAATGATGCCTGGAGGTCATTGTTATGAATTGGCTATCTCAAATTTCTGATGTCACCATCACAGTGGTTCATGTGGGCTTGCTCTCAAACATGGACTTTTATGCTCCTTGCGGATGACGTATTCCGATAGCAGTGCCACTAATTTGCATATTGCAGTTTTAATCAGCTACTCTTACTTGGCAACATAATCAAATTTTACACAGTTTGGCTTATTTTTGAAGGAGTTATGGCTATTTTTGTGATTTTTCTTGAATTTATAACCAGTGTATATATGATTTTAATTTTGAACTTTCGTGTATAAAGTGCACTCAAAGCTCATAAAAACTAATGTTATTAATATTTGTTCACCCGTCCAAAGTTAAATAAACAGCTTTTGCACTGGCCAAATCATTTTTAAGTACAAATTCATTATAAATACTGAGCAATAACAAATTTGATAAAGTGTTCCAACTTGGAAAATTCGTGCAAAGCATACTAATGAACTTTTTTAATTCCATATCGTCAACTGTAGAAAATGAATGGTTTTTTTTTGTATACCATTTTTAAAAGCTGCGTGTTCAATAATCTAATCGTACTTCTTTCTTACATTGATGAATTTGCTTCTAGACAATTGTAAAGTGGTTGAGGATGAAGAAAAACTTGATCTACATCCACATTCACAGTGAGAGTCAAATCTTAGATGGAGATCTTCAGCTGAGTTGGATGTTAAAGGAAGAGTCAAAATCAATATTTGAGATTGACGCGAAAGGATTTCCCTAACTTCTGCTCCAATTTCATTGATGGCGACCGTGGGTGGCTTCCTAATCCTGATCATTCAAGTGGCACTGGTTTTTTTTTTTTTTTTTGTTGGTTTTTTTTTTTTTTTTTCTTTAAAAGTCTTAAAAATTAAATTAGATGCAGATTGCGAAGAAAAGGAATTGTCTGCATTCCCCCCTTTTTTTTAAAAATTTCTAATTTGGCCCTATGACGCCAAATATTTGTTGAGGTTCTTCTTTGTGGTCATTTTATTCTGCAACGTTGAAAAATACATTAGATGGAAAAATTTGTGTTTATATATTAATTGTGAAGAACATTAAGGAGAAATTCCCAGTTCTTGTCTACAAGGCGACAATTTATTATTTTACATAAATGTTATAATAATATTGTATAAAAAAGGTAATATGTTATATAGGCAACTGTACTGTAACACATCATTTAAAGAACAGAAACGAAACTCAAAGTAAGGGCTCCGAATCGAAAAATTGAAGCTGAGCAGATGCAGAGCGAAAATCGAAAGCAAAACTTTGCAGGAGCCAGATCTGCAGCTAGAAAAGAAGTGCTGGAGCAATAACAGCTAGAAGTTTGAGGAAATTAATAACCCATTATAATCTACCTATTTTAAACAGTCCTCGCATTGCAGGATGGAGAGAAAACCTCAATCAATTTCCAAAAAAAGATGGTCAGTTTATTTAATGCTTTGTTTTTCCCAAGGCTAGATAGAACACAAGCAAACAAGAAGCACATATATATAACGTACTTGAAAAAAAGTCAGACTTTTGTGGTAAATAATAAAGGAAGGAGTGTTTATATTTACATAAGTGGAATAAAATTTTTCATCATGCTTCCCAACAAGAGCTCTCCATGAACTCGTCGTGCTTCCCAACAAGAGCTCTCCATGAACTGTTAAAGAACTACCTTTCCATTTTTGCTGGATCACTGATCATTCAGTAAAGAGAATTGGTTCTTTGAATCAGTTCCAGAGTGGATCGTTTAACTCTAATTCACATCACTGTTGCCCAACAAAATGGCGATTTCACTGAAGGATTATCCACAGTCCACACAGGATTATCCAATCACATCTACAATGATTCTGTCTCGATGAACTCAGAAATGTGCACGAAAGATGCTCGTGATTTTCTATGAGGCATACTGAAACTGCACACAGAGAAAAAGCCACAGGTAAAAACAGTTCACAATATTCAAAACAGCAATCTTCTCTTTTATATATTGGAAGAAGTGCTGTAATTGCATGTAAATGCTTATGCAATGAAATTGGGATCATTTGCATATTCCATCGTGATATTCACATAAGTTTCATGCTGTTTGGATGTTTCTTTCATGGTGTTGCATTTTGGATGGCTAGCAGTTTAGTTTAATGTATAGTATATTGCTGTATTCCTAATTCTGTTCTAGTTAGATTGAGAACTGAATCTTTATATAGTCTTAAATATTTTTTTTTTAGTTTAAAGAACATCTTAATTTTTTAAACTCCTTGACAAAACTTCTGCTGAAATGTGCATTGTTTTCAAGATTCATGTTTTGTTAAAATACAGTGTTGCGACTTGAGGGAAATAGTTGTTCAAGCAATCCTGTGAAATAAATGTGCTATCTCAATCTCAATAATTAAAGATATATTAAGTTTTTTCTTTATAAAATTAGAGCATAAATATTCATGTGGTGATAATTTATTATGAATGATATCAGTTTCCTTCCCTACTGTTTAACCCTACTATTTTTAACAGGTCATTTTAAGTATGTGTCTTGAACTTCTGGGGAATTACTTTCTTAAACTATTAGGCTAGTTGTAACTATTCAGCTTAAAACTGTTTTAGGCATTAAAGGTGCAGTTGGCATTCAAAGCAGTTTTTAAAGTTTTTATAGTTTTAACTTTTTGAAACTTTAAATTCTTTGAGATGATGGATGTAAAATTTTGAAATTTTATGTGTGTTTTTTAAATTCTGTATTTGAATTTGTAGTACATCACTTTTTATAATTCTGCTTTCATAAAAAATTGTAGTATGCTAAATATAT